>MNCI01027496.1:1480031-1547410 GCA_015680685.1 Gnetum montanum
GGGCCACCCCCGCTTGTACTTGTATAGTCGTGTACCATTCTTTCAGTAATACATTCCCGAACATTCTCTCAAAAAAAAAGGATATAGAAATTCACAACAATAAAAAGAAAGAATTCACTAAAAAAAATTATGAAGACGTACACAATTGGATGACATTGATGGGATAAATAAAAAGAATTTGATAGTAAAAAAGGATCTAAGGTTAAAGAACTTCATGAAACCAAAAGATATGCAAGTGGGTCATCCCAAAAGTAGGCACAGGCCTTTGATGCCCTTGCATAACTTCAAACCAAGGAGTCCATGGGCTCCGTGGATGATTAATGGCTACAAAAGGTTAAGTACAAAAACCCAAAAGTAACTGACTGGGAATCCCAACACATCAAACCATAACATCGAATCAAAACATGAAACTAATAATGAGGCAAGACATGAAAAGCATAGATGGATGAGAGAGATAAATGAATAAAGTTCCTAATTATGGTCACATGAAGTCCCTTGTGGAGTTTGTGATTAAATGACTTGGTAGGATCCATCCTTAGCCCAAACCAAAAACAACCACTTTCAGTGACTTTGCATCAACATTCTAAGACTAGTCCATCCCCTAATACATAATAATACTCCCACAACATGATCACTGATCCAAATTAGAGATGAAGTAGGAAGTGAGAAAGGGCCTTAGTTATAAGAGACAAGACAAGTCTAATAACCAGTGCTTGTAGCCAATTTATTTGATCTAAGGGATGTGCTTTGAATTCCCATATATATATATATAGAATGGGAACCACACCATGCAAAGACCCATGCATTTTCACATTTATTTTGTCCAAGGTCTGTGCTTTGAATCCTCATTTCTTTTTTTGAGGCCCACACCATGCAAGGACTTATTCGACTTCCTGTTGTGGAATGACATAAAATGGTGAGAACTTCACAAGAACACCCTTGTACACAGGAAAATGGAAAAGCACAAAGAATACCACATCCCTTTGAAGCCACACCCTTTCCAAACCTTTGAATCCTTCCCAATTCCAAAAACTATACAAGCTACAAATTTATTAAAGTTGTATTAATGAAAAAAGGACTACACATTTCCAAAACAAGGAAAACCATAGAGTGTGTGGATGGGTGGATTATGTGGACTCATTACCAATTACATGAAAGAAACCATGTCCTAGTTGTTAGTAACAACAATCAAAGTCAAGAAACCAAACATCAACAATCAAATCACAAATGATACATACCACCATCAACTAGCACATTACCATTATACCTAGCACCTTATTAGCAAAAAGAGTAGAAAATTACACCAAATATGAGAAAATATAAAAGAAAGTAAAATATATTCAAGAAATATTAAATATACTAACAATGGTGTAAAACAAAAACTTAGAAAAGATCAATAACCTGAAAAACAAAAAGGTGTAAAATAAAGAATATGAAAAACAAAAAATTGTAAAACCAAAAATATGTAAAACAAAAAGTTGAAAGACTAAGGAGTTGCTTAAAGTATCAGTATGGATGGCCATCTCCCCCATGACTAAGTTGGAAGGAGGAGATCTGAAACATTAAGTGTGGTTGTCCATCTTGCGAGGTGTCTATTGAGTTGGTTGGCTTGGGCTCATGGAAAGGTTTCAATTGTTAGATGTTAACTAATTGCTTCTTGTCTAGGCTATCAGGTTTATATGTGATCATGACCCTAGATGAAAAATTCTCTTTGATAATGTAAGGTCCTTCCCATAACATTTGAAACTTAGTTCGTTGAGGTACGTGTGCAGGATTCCAGTAGAAAACCTTGTCTCTTGGTTGAAACTTGACTTTTCTTATTTTGAGGTCATGGCATTTCTTGTTGAATGCCTTATGCACATTGTTGGATGATAGGTCCATTAATCAATTTTCATCTAGCAAGTTGAGGTTTATTAATCTTTCCTTTTGTGCTAAACTTAGATCCATGTCAAGGTCATAGGCTCTAGAGAGTGTACAAAGCTCAGATTGAATGGGTAGTGTTGGTAGTTTTTCATACATGAGCTCATAGGGAGAATAACCTATGGGAAGCTTCCATGTGGAGCGATAGGCCCAAAGGGCATCATTTAGTTTGATGCTCCAGTCCCTTTAGTACTTGCTAATAGTGTGTGTTACAATTTTTGTAATCTCCTTATTAGTGACTTCAGCTTGACCATTGGCTTGATAGTGATAAGGTGTTGTGAGTTTGTGCTCAACCCCCAAGCACTGCATAAGTTTTTAGTAAGTGACACCTATGAAATGAGTTCCATTATTAGAAATTAATTCATGAGGCATACCAAACCTATTTATGATGTTCTATTGTACAAACCGAGTACCAATAGTGGATGTACAATTAGTGACAGCTACTGCTTCTGCCCACTTAGTGCAATAGTCAACTACAACTATTATATATGCCTTTCCATTTAACATAAGCATGATGGAACCCATAAAGTCAATGCCCCAAATATCAAATGATTTAAGAGGTTGAATCCATTACTATGGCCCCTCCATTCAAGTTTTCATTCCATCATCTCTCTGACAATGATCACAAGTGTAGACGAATTGGTGTGCATCTCTGAAGATTGTTGGCCAATAATATCTTGCCATGAGGATTTTTATGGCCATGCATCTCCTAGCATAATGGCCCCCACAAGGGCCTTCATGACCATCCTAGAAAATGCATAGTTGATCCATGTCAGGGATACACCAACGTACCAAGCCATCGAGACATACTTTATAAAGGTTCCCATTGATTTCCATGAAACGCTTAACCTAGTAAAGAAATTGGTGTTTCTTCTAAGTTTCCAACCCTTACAGTAGTTCTTTCTTGAGCAGATAAGTAAGAATGGCATCATACCATCTTCGTTCATTGAGCATTTATGCCTTAATAGCCCCTATAAAGACATATTCATTAGAAAATTGATCAGATAAGGGGCTCTCTTTCTCCTTGTCATCCCATCTTAGCCATGATAAGTGGTCGACAACCACATTTCCCACATCCTTTTGATCTACCATTGTGAGATCAAACTCTTGTAAAATCATGAGCCACCATATCACATGGGGCCTCATTATTGGTTTATTCATTAAAAGCCAAATGATGCTATGATCTATGTGCATGAACACTTTATAATCAAGCATATAGGGCCTAAACTTTTCTAATGAAAACACTACCACCATCATCTCTTTTTCCATAGTGGTGTAGTTCAACTATGCCCCTATGATACTCTAGCTTGTGCAGTGAATGTAATATGGATGTCTTTGATCATCCATCTATGTAAGCACTGCCCCCAAAGCATAATTTGATGCATCAATCTTCACATGAAATGGCTTAGACCAATCAGGTGCTTGTAGAATTAGGCTCTTAACAAGTGATGAGACGCGATATCACATGGGTCGCGATATCGCATACATGATATCACGGCCACCGTGATATCGCATCCCATGCAATATCACATACGCGATATTACATCGTCCCCTGCGATATCGCGTACGTGATATCATGGTGCGTTGTCGTATCTATAAATAAGAGGCGGCCCTCCCTTGTTTCCTCATCCTAGGTTAGAAGTAGGGAAACCCTGGCAGATTAATCACTCTAGAGATAGAATATTTTCCATGTGCCCGCAGTAGGAGTCCTAAAGTGAACAGATCTTTATTCGAGCAACATTGTACCTAAACACAAGTTGTGTACAGCAATAAAGACGAACTTCCTGGATAAACCTTGTAGTGCATGGAATAGGATTTTATTTAATGTTATTTATTTCTTTCTCTCTCACCCTTATCTCCTAGTAATGTGGAATGAGTACGACTTGATTACGAGCATTTAAGGATGTGTACAGATAATCAAGGAACAGATGCTCATCGCACTTAGGCTAGATTAGATTCTCTCAACCCTTTCCTCGTAGTTAAGTGCCTCAGTATGACCACTTCGAGCACGTGCGTTATGTGTGGTGATCCCAGCAATGATTAGCGTTTGGTAGCCACAGTTGCATCAGTTCAGGGTGTGTACGATAAGTGGGAATGGATGCTGACGCTAGGTAATTTAGACTTAGTTCATTAGTTAGAGTTAGTAATTAGTTTCTCAACCCTTCACCTCAATAGCATAGGAGATAAAACATAAAATGCTATAAAAATCATATACCTCGGACTTACTTAACCATACACCATGACAACTACAAGTAAGTCTGGGAAGATAATGAATGATTAACCCTAAGTGTTCCATGGGTGTGTAGGCACTTAGTCTATGGAGTTCAACTGGATCATGTGTGCTATGCTCGTATTCGTATGGTTGAGTGTAGGGGTACGTCGCCACGCATCAACAAGCTTTTGCTTCAATTGTTGAAATGTTGTTTCACATGTAAGGGTCCAGACAAATGGTGCATCTTTTTTTGTTAATTCAACCAATGGATTGGAAATTTTGGAAAAGTTCTCGATGAAGCGTCGATAGTAGCTAGTATGACCAAGGAATGATTGCACTTCTTTAACTATTTCTGGATGACAATTTATTCCTTGGATGACCCTTATCTTTTCAGGGTCCATCTCAATTTCTACTTCTGAGATACAATGCCCCAACACCTGCTCAAGACAGTCTAGGGCTTGCTTGAATGTAGCTCCGTAGGTAGAAAAGTCATCCATGAAGACTTCTACCCTACTACCAATTTGTTGTTGGGAAATGCTAAGGACAAATCATTGCAATGTAGCTGGGGCATTACATAAACCAAATGACATTTGACAGTAAGCGAAAGTCCCTGAAGGACTTGTGAAAGTCATCTTTACCTGGTCTTCTGGTGCGATTTGGATTTGGTTAGAGCCACTATAACCATCTAGAAAGCTGTAGTAGCTGTGCCCAAAAATTTTTCCTAGCACTTGGTCAACAAAAGGCAACAAAAAATGATCTTTGAAAGTTTCCATATTAAGCAACTAGAAGTCAATGCACAGCCTCTATTTACCTGCTTTCTTGGACATGATCACAAGTGGGCTAACCCACTCACTATCTACAACAAGGTAGATGAATCTCACCTTGGGGAGTTTCTTGATCTCCTCTTTGACAATCTATTTTAATTTGGGATTCAATTGCTACTACTGTTGTCATTTCAGCTTAACGACAAGGTTAGTGTATATCCAGTGCTAGCATATTCTTGGATCTATTCCTATGACCTCAGAATATGACTAGGCAAAGGCTATTGACCATTTTCTTACAACATTCATCAACATTCCTTTTTTTCTTGCAACAAGTTTGGCATCAATAATGACCAGCTTTCCATTTTGTAAGAACACATACTTCATTCCAGTGATAGTGTCTTTAACTCAAGGGGTTCATTTGTAATTGTTAAGAAACTCCAACTCTTCCCAATTGATATCATCATTTACTCCCTCAGAGAGCTGGTGATGAACTTGCTTGACTTCATCCATGCTTGCAACATAATCACATGTTAGGCCCTCAGTAGGTTCCATGCACAATGTACTATTGCTAGAATCACTTGTCAGCCACTAGGTGCCTTCTTGTTTTGTGGCTACCATGTACAGAAATCTTTGGATTTTAGCATTTGGTGCACACTACTTGCATGCATAGATAGATATTCACTTCACTGACTGTAGCTTCTGCACACAATGCCACACTATATCGTTGTACGCAATACATGAAACCCTTTTCTTTTTAATCTTCGCAAATTCATTTTCTTTAGATATCTCTAAGGAAAGATCTCTAATTCCCATTTTGGCATCAACAGTGCTTAACCACACCCCTCCCATAATAATTGGAAAGTCGCCCTTGCAATTCTCCACCTTGATTACTAGGAAGTTGGCAAGATATGACCACCCACAAATGGTGGTCATAATGTCTTCTACTAGTCCCAATGGAATAGTGATGGACTGGTCTACTAGCTCCAGCCTGATGTTGCTCTTCTTCAAGGGAGGAAGGTTCCACATAGTGTACATCTCATGCAAGATTAGATTAACATCAGAACTAGAGTTAAGAAAAGCTTTACAAGGTTCATTCCCCAATTTGCAAATATACTAAGGGACTCCCAAGATCAACTAACTTCTTGGGCAAGTTGCTAGCTTGAATCCAATCAAATACAGCATGGGTCAACATCACAGTATGGATTTGAGAGGGATTTTGGTTTGAAGGGGACTCAGATAAAGGTGATGCAGAGGAAGCTATAAGAGCAAGGCCACCAACCACTAGTGTGTTTAAGGGCTCTGGTGGACTGTAAGGTCAAAAGAAGGGTCTTTTCTTTGATCGTGGTTCCAACCCACTTTGTTGGCTAACCGGTTGCAGATTAACCACCCTCATAGCATTTCTTTGTTGTCGTTTGGTAGGCAATTCATCCTACATGGATGGGGCAGGTGATAGCTATGAGGAGATGAATGAGTAGGTGCAAGAATAAGAGGAGCATGAGGATAGTAGGTGGCGTCCCTCCTTACATATGGAAATTGGTAAACTTCAGGAGGGTAGTAGCGAGGTTGGTAAGCAACAACATGACTAGAAGAGTCCCATGGAGATGAAGGTTGCTAAACATAATAACCATAGGGATCTGGTTACCAATAGGGGAATTGCCATCTTAGAGGTTCCAATGCCCACGATTGTGGTTGTTTCCACTATTGGTACAATTCATAAGGTTGTGGTGGAGTTCCACTTGGATAATACTACTATAGTTGGTGCAACTATTAAGAGTTGCCTTGTGGATAAGGAAATAATTTTCATATTTGCCATTGTGCAAGTTGTGGATGAGGCATACATCCCTGATTCCTACGAGTGTGACACAATTGGACAGCATCCCTTGGGATGTTCATACTAGCAAACATCACACCCGTCATCACCGTCTAATTTGCTATTTGCAACCATCTTTATCACAACCATCTTACCCTTAACCTTGGATATGGCACATTTAGCTTTCTTATGTCTCTGGCAGTCACGCTCACCACTTTGTTCCTTGGACTCTTCAACAATTTTTAAAATAGCTTGAAAATTATTGTCCATGAAGTCCCATAATTGGTCCACATTAGCCGTAATTTCAGAGTGGTAAGGTTTTCTGATTAACCACCTCATCTCTTGTTGACTGATCCTAACTATTGCAAAAATGAACCCCCCTTTTGCTAATGGAAGGGTCCCTGTTGTATTTCTTTACACTTTCTCACTTTCTCAATTCTCCCTCCTTCCTAAATACTTGCTCAATTAACTTTTGGATCTAGCGAGCGCTTAACTTTATTAATCTCCCTTGAGCATAAATGCCAATGGTTTTCCTTGTTTCAAATCGTAGCTCATGAATACTATGGCAAAGTTAATCAAGCCGAGAATATCCATGGAAAAGACACTTATGCAATAGAGAGTAATATCAGCCAATAGTAGCATCCAAGGGTTCATGGTTTCCTTGTTTCCATCCTTGGATCTACTTCCTCAGGTTGGACACTCGGGAGTACGTTTGATATTTATCATTAAATAATTCTAACATCATACTCCACTACCTAATTGATTCTAGTTCTAAGGACTGGTACCAGTTTTTTGCTTCCTTAATGAGTATCCTTGA
Organism: Gnetum montanum; assembly: GCA_015680685.1. Classification (NCBI taxonomy): domain Eukaryota; kingdom Viridiplantae; phylum Streptophyta; class Gnetopsida; order Gnetales; family Gnetaceae; genus Gnetum; species Gnetum montanum. The sequence goes on from MNCI01027496.1 coordinate 1,487,555, forward strand.
AAATAATTTCAACTTCTGCTAATCGTTCTCAATATTCTACAAGGCACATGCATCCTGGAAGGCTTGGAGATGATTTTGTGGATCAGCGTCGTAGCCTCCCTCAAACTAAGGGATGTTGTTCATGTCCAGCCTCTTTATTCTACTATCCTTTACATGCCTTGTTGGAATCCTCATGGCCTCTACAATGTTTAACATGCTCCAAGTGGCAAGTAGAGGTTCATCAAGGCCATAGTAATGGTGCCTATAATGTTCTCTACTAACCCTTCTTTCATGGTGGTGGATCTATCTAGATCACCGATGCCTCTAATCACAACTATCCCAATAGTCCCTTCTATTGTTTTGATCCTGTCAATCACCTCCGTCATGGTCATGACCTCTGCAGCCATGATCTAAGCCAAATGAAGAAGAAGAAGACGATGAAAGAGAATAGGAAGGAGGACTTACATCATGCTAATGCCTACTACCTTCTCTTCGATGATCACAACCATGATCACGATCGTGACTTTCACTTACCGCTTTGTCATGACTTGTTCCTCTAGATCCATTTTTTTCATTAGATTCATTCCAACCAGAACCAAGATTATGAATTTTGGATTACACATTCTAGTTGAGGGCCCCTTGAGCAAAGTCAAAAAGAGGAGTGTCACCAAAGGAAATGTCACTAGAGAAGTGTTCACCTCCATCCAATCGGCCAAGTGGAGGTGGAAAAGTGTTTGACCCCTTGCCCTTCAAAAGCTCATGTTGTTGCTCCAACTGACAATCCCTTAACCTTTGTGCTTCAGTAGGATGGTAATCCCTTGAATCAGGATCTCGCATCTCATACTCCTCATGAAGATGTTGAAGTCCATGTTGTGCAAACATTAGCTGGAGCATAGTTTGAATAGATCGATCAGGTGGCAACACAATGTTGCCTTCCATGTCACACCACCACAACATTTCATCTTGATGTTACATGAAGGTAAAGTCTAGAACATGCTCATTAAGATGAGCATATACCACTCGGTATTGTTGAGGCACTTAGTCTATCTTAGGAGAAGATAGGCTTCTATGAGAAGAAGAAATTTTATATTAGTGAATCTATATGTAGTATGTGGTTACAATTTAATTTAGTTATAATAATAATTTTATTTTTGTAAGATTTGACCTTAGGGTTTGAACAACGAGGTTACTAAGTTTCACTAAGTTTAGATAGCGCATGTAGAACTAAATTCCCCAGCAATGGTGCTAATGATTAGCGACAAGATACCCCTATGCCCAACCATACGAATCATAGGTGTTCACATGCAATCTGGTTGAATTCCATAGACTTTAATTACCAAGTACACTAGAGCTAAACAATGAGTTCATGTTGTCCATTCGTTGTCTTCCCAGTCTCACTTGTGAAAAGTAAGTGTATGGTTAAGTGGGACTGAGGCATAAGATTTTTATCATTTTATGTTTTATCAATTTTATCATCTAAAACAATAATGAAAGTGAGAGTAATTAATAGCTAAGGAAACTATTGTCTAATCTAACCTAACACAATTAACTGTCCCCACTTCCTAGACACATCTTGAACTTCATGTAAAGACTGCTAGGTTGTCAACTGCTAACCATTTTTGAGCTACCAAATGTCACACGTATGTTCAAAGGGGTCATGCTTGAGTAATTTAATTAATTACTTAATTAATAAAAATTAATTACTAAATGAATAATGTTAAATGTGAACTGCATGAAATCACAATGTATAAATGCATAAAGAAAGAAACTCTTAAGTGCTACAAGGATGAATCAAAGAGCTCGTATTTATTGCTGATACAATGGTGTGTTCAGATACATCAATGCTTGAATAAAGATCTAGTTACACTTAGACCTCCTACTGCAGGCACTTGGAAAATATTCTAACTCTCAAATGAACAAACTGCAACAATTTTCCTACTTGACTGAAAAACTCTCCCCCGAATCGTGTGCTCAAGGGCTATATTTATAGGCCCAAGAATAGCCCACGATATCGCATACCCAATATCGCATCTTGGGCCACGATATCGCATACTTGCTATTGTGTACCCGATATTGCAACCACCTTGATATTGGATATTCAATATCGAGGCTCATGTAAAACAAGATTCATTACAAGGGTTCATGTGCTCCCTGTTTCCAACCTTAGATTTGCCTTCTCATATTAGAGACTCTAGAGTATGTTTGATATTTTTCATTAAATAGTTCTAACATGATACTCCATTTGTGGATAGATTCTAGCTCTAAGGACTAGTACCAACTTTCAACTTCCTTAAGGGGAAGGTGGACTGCCACCACTATTGCAATGTCTGTCACCACTCTTATGCTTATTACGATCACCATCCTTAGATCCCTTGTTGTTGTGATGCTTGCTCGAGTCCCTACCTTGGCTGTCACTTTGTCTTAAACCTAATTTATGAATAGTGGATTGCAGGGTCAAGTTCACATCCTTGCCATCAATAACAAGGGGTGGAGAATCTTCATGTTAAGAACCCTCAAGGGAAGGATCCTCTTTGTCCTCCTAATCTAGTAGGAATAACCGATTAGTGAAATATTTCCCCTTTGTAGCATCATGAATTTTCTCCTAATGTTGATCTCATTTGCGTTGTGTTTCTATTGGATAGTAGTTTTGAGTGTCATATCCATCCATAACATACTCTTCATGAAGATCTGCTATGTCCAACTTCTTAAGGATCTTGAATAATATCCCGAGAATAGATCTATCAAGGGGCAAGACAACATTGCCCTTCATATCACACCATCGCAATTGTTCATCCTGATGTAGGATGAAGGTGAAGTTCAGCACAAACTCATCTGGATGAGTGTATACCACCTTGCATTCTTATGGGACCAGTGGTTTGGTATCTTCATGCTTGCGAGAAGAAGACATTTTGTAAAACAAAATAAAATTGTCAATGTGCTTTTATAAGTTTATATATAGTGGGAATGATATTGACCTTGAGGTTCATACAATGATATTACTTAGACCTAAATAGCGCACATTCCACAAATAATGTCCCCAACAACGATGCCAATGATGAGCAACGAGGTACCCCTACACTCAACCATACAAATCACAAAGTATTCATGCACGATCCGGTTGAATTTCATGGACTTAATTGTTTCCAATGTACTAGTCCTTTAGGAAGTGAATCTAGCCTTAAGGTCAATCGTTGTCTTTCCAATTATACTCATGATGTTCTTTGGTATGGTTAAGTGTAACTGAGGCATCTAATTTTTATCATTTTGTGTTTTATAAGCTGGTACTCAAAGGTAGATAAAAGGAATTTGATTAACTAATATAAATTATCTAATTAACTAGCATTTAACTAATCCTAACATAAGTATCCAATCCCACTTTCTGTACACATCCTGAACCCACATATCAACTACTAGGCAACTAAGCACTATGCTACTGGGCATACCGAGCAATAACGCTGCTGGGATTACCAAGAGAATATGTGTTACACTCGAAGCGATCGTACTTATGTGTGTAATCTATCTGGCTTAATTGATTCATTAATGTAATAACTGGGAAATATTTAATAATTAATGAAAACATTTAATAAATAATTAAAACCATTAAATGCATAAATGAAATAGCTAATCTATCCGAAGTGCTACAAGGTTTATTAGAAAGCTCATCTTTATTGCCACACACACTATCGTGCTCAGGTACAACAATGCTGGAATAAAGATCCATACACTCAATGACTCCTGCTATAGGCACTTGGGGGAAAATTTTAACTTTCAAATGGAAAAAACTACAAGATCTCTGCTACAACTACAATCTCTACTTTCATAAATGCAACTGCAAGCACGTATTTATAGCCAACTACAGGCACTATGTCGATGGGGCCACATTGACACATGATAAGATGCATCAACTAGGCCTTGTCGATGAGGCCCAGATGACAAGGCTACGTCGATGAGGTTTCGTCAATGCAATCGACAAAACACAACTCATCAATAATGCTAAATAATATTTTATCTATAACTCTACAAGAAGAGCTTATTGGTAACGTTAAATAATATTTCATCAATAATCGTAGAGGAATAATTATTTTAACTAAGAGGCTAACTACAACTTATAGATTGGTAACGCTAAATAATATTTTGTTCATAATTCTCCAAGGATAGCGTATCGATAACACTAAATAATATTCCATCCATAATGATAGAGAGAGAGTTTAATAGTAGCTCTAAATAAGATTTCATCCATAAAATTCTAAGGATAGCCTATTTGTAACAATAAATAATATTTCGTTCATAGCACCAACATATTTGCTCTAAGCAATCTTTTTGGCTGAGAGGTCAACTACCACTTATAGATTGATTACACTAAATAACGATAGATAGAACTCAATAGTAACACTAAATAACATTTCATCAACATTAGTACATTTGCTCCAAGCAATCTTTTGGTTGAGAGGCAAACTACCACTCATATATTACTAATGCTAAATAATATTTCATCCATAACGCTCCAAGGAGATCTTATCAATAACACAGAGCCCTAACTGCCAACACAGAGCTAATAAACCAAACAATTGAAAAGAATTGGACACACCAACATATTTGCTCTAAGCAATCTTTTTGGCTAAGAGGTCAACTACCACTTATAGATTGATTACACTAAATAACAATAGATAGAATTCAATAGTAACACTAAATAACATTTCATCAACATTAGTACATTTTCTCCAAGCAAGCTTTTGGTTGAGAGGCAAACTACCACTCATATATTACTAATGCTAAATAATATTTCATCCATAACGCTCCAGGGAGATCTTATCAGTAACACAGAGCTCTAACTACCAACACAGAGCTAATAAACCAAACAATCGAAAAGAATTGGACACGATCTTGATAATAGCTCTAACTATAGTTTGTATGTTTGCTACTGAATAGTTGAAAAGAATTGGATAGGATCTTGATGATAGCTTTAACTGTAGTTTTTCTATTTGCTGCTAAATAATCGAAAAGAATTTGTTTGTTTGCTTTTATAGGCTATCTTTGCAATGTTATAGATGAAATCTTATTTATCACTATTGTTAAGCTCTTCCTCTATCATTACAAATGAAATATTATTTAGCATTACTAATAAGATCTCCTTGGAGTGTTATGGACGAAATATTATTTTTGGCCGAAAGGCCAATTACCACTCATATATCAATAATGTTAAATAATATGTAATCCATAACTCTGCAGGGAGAGCTTATCAGTAACATTAAATAATATTTCATCAATAATAGTAGAGGGAAAGCTTATTTTGACTGAAAGGCTTACTACCACTTATAGATCGGTAACGCTAAATAACATTGCTTTCATAATGCTCCAAGGAAGGCTTATCGATAACACTAAATAATATTCCATTCATAATAATAGATAGAGAGATTAACAATATCGCTCAATAAAATTTCATCCATAATATTCTAAGGATAGCCTATTTGTAACAATAAATAATATTTCATCCATAACACCAACATATTTTCTCTAAGTAATCTTTTTAGTTTGGCTAAGAGGCCATTACTAGTCATATTTCGGTAACGCCAACTTTATCCATAACACTGACTAACATTGGCTTTCTCAAGAGGCCATTACCATTCATATTTCGGTAACACCAACTTTGTCCATAACGCTAACTAACGTTGACGTGTTATGAAAGGTTACGTCCGTTGCAAAATAGAAATACGTTTAGAAAGGTTGTGTAATATGTTTAGAAAGGTTGCATCCTCATTCCAAAGGTTATGTCCCATTGAAAACCATAAATACACCTCAATAGATGAACAGTTTGCGTTGGATTCGGGAGCACCTACTGAAGCACAGTAAATCGGCAATGGATACGCATGTCAGAATTTTTTCTGAAATTTTGTACATATAATAATAATAAGGCTCTTGTTAATATCAGCGCTCCAGTTACTGTTGTTCATGGCTTCAACAAGGCAGTGACTGTGCCACTACATATGCATACTTCTCTATTTACGAACTCATGTTAATCTTCTTTGCATATACTGATGTACTATTTAAAACATGGAATGACTCGGCTTTCAGCCAAGAGAGAGAATTTGTAATGAAATTTTGTGTATATACATTGAAATGACCACCTTGACATGCCTCATATTATTCTTGCGTTGTTCTCGATGTCTGTTCTGAATCATGTAGGAAAATCCTTTTTAGAAAATTCTGTAATATAATATACAGTTATCAATATCGTAGATTTCAATAAATTTAGAGTAGCTCCAAGAGTAGGAGAGGAGAAATGGATAGATTACTGTTGGGTGCAACTGTTACTACACTATCCTTTTAGAGATGTCAAACACGATCTGGGAAGAAATGATGAAGAAATTGAACGAAAATGGATTTCTGTTCAACACATCTATGAATTGGAAGAGGAGACATTCGATGAAGAGTTTGAACGTGCTTGCGAGGAAGAGAGGCAGTATACAGATATTATTCCAGAAAGACAGGATGGTATTGAATATGATTTTGAAGTACTAAATCGACATCTACTTACATCAGCTCATTTTCAATGAAGTAAACTCGAAATGCTTGGATTAAGAGATCGAGATAGACAGAACGAATGGTCAGCCAGCTATCCTGGAGAGGATGTTGCAAAAATTGCTACATCTTTTGTTCATGGTCATAGATCACATGGGATAATAACACATTCAAGAAATAATGAAAATCAGGTGGACATATCTTCTCTAGGAGTTTAACAGAAGAAATGCTACAAGATTATCGTTGGCCATCTATATATGCAACAATTCGAAATGGATGAAGTTTCTCCTCTATTGATGATTATTCAAGGTACAGCAGGCACAGGAAAATCGTATCTCATTGATACGATTCGTAAAGAATTTAGTCGAACTTGTTCATCGGGAAAGAATAGCTTATTGGTGCTTGCCCCTACTGATGCTGCAGCGTATAATCTTAATGCAACTACAATACATTCTGCATTGAAGATTGGAATCGGAGATTACAAACCATTGGCTGCATCAACTTTGTCATCGTTGCAAAATAAATACAAGTACTTAAAGTATATTATTATAGATGAAATGAGTTTCACAGGTGGCAAATTGCTTAGTAGCATTGACCAAAGGCTTAAGGAAATATTTCTAGATAATCGTTTAGATAACTTTGGTGGTAGATCTATGATACTCATTGGAGATCTACACAGCTTCCACCTGTTAAAAATGTTATACTGTACATATCATCTCAAATGCATGTGAAGAATTTGTGGTTGGAATTCAATAAATTTGTAACCTTTGATGTTGTGTATTGACAAAGGGGTGATGATTCGCAACAACAAAGATTTAGAGAAGTTTTGATGAATATACAAGAAGGAAAGATGACTAATGAGGATTATGACTTTTTAAGCTTGAGAATGCAACTTACATTAACATCAGATGGGCGAGATGAATTTGAGGATTCTGTGCATTTGTTTGATACAAAAGATAAAATGCATATGCATAATGAAAAAATATTGCTCAAAATGCAAAAGCCAGTTGCACAGTGCATAGTAAATAGAAAGACATGGTGTAAAATTTTCAAATGATTCAGAAGGAGAATTGGACCAAGTAGTGTTCATTTGTGAGGATGTAAGGGGTATGCTCATTGTTAATCTATGGCCAAAAGCAGGATTATTTAATGGTGCATTGGGAGTCACTAAGAAAATAATATATAGTCCACACTATCAACCTCCAAATTGCCATCGTATGTCATCATTGAGTTTGACTCCTATATTGGAGTACCGTATGATAATGAACATCCTCGACAAGTACCCATTCCACCAATCATACGTGGAGGATCTCGCCAACTACCACTTAGATTAGCATGGGCTTTAACGATACATAAGTCATAGGGAATGACATTGGAGAAAGCGTGTATAGATGTTGGTAGCAAAGAAACAATAGGTCTTACATTTATGGCACTATCTCGAGTGAGGAATATTGACAGTTTGAAGATATTCCCTCCGATCTCCAAAGAAAAATATATCAGGATATTTAAGGCTTCGCACCTTCAAGGTAGATTGGATGAAGAGCAATGCATTAAATCTAATGAAAAATGATCTCTTTCTTTTCTGTCAACTAATTTTTACCATTTTGAATGTTAGAACATTTGTAACTATACATTTTCAATTATGCAAGTTTGTAGATTGATCATTTTTGCTGTATTACAACATGTTTATAATCATTCAATAAAGCATTCCATGGTCTTATAATATTTTTATCTGTTATGTTTAAATCATCACTGTTGCAGACAACTGGTGATCACTAGCTTAGTTATATATTTATAATATATATCTATAAATTGGCCGAGAGAATCTTATTTGTTTACAAGTAAAAAATTTCACGACTTCTAGATGAAGAACAAAATTTAAAAACCCAAAATTTCATGCCTTCTGGATAAAGAACAAGAATTATGTACCTTATTTTTCCTAAGGATGGGTTTTCTGAAAAAAAAAAGATTTCCATCAATTAGTGTTTGCTCTCACTCTCAGCCGAATTTGCATTATATATCAAAAACAACAAATTTAGCCAAGGGTGAGAGCATACACTAATTGATGGAAATCTTTTTTTCAGAAAACCCATCCTTAGGAAAAATAAGGTACANCAAAAACAACAAATTTAGCCAAGGGTGAGAGCATACACTAATTGATAGAAATCTTTTTTTCAGAAAACCCATCCTTAGGAAAAATAAGGTACATAACTCTTGTTCTTCATCCAGAAGGCATGAAAATTTGGGTTTTTAATTCTTGTTCTTCGTCTAGAAGTCGCGAAATTTTTTACTCAAAAAACTTTTTACTTGTAAACAAATAAGATTCTCTCGGCCAATTTATAGATATATATTATAAATATATAACTAAGCTAGTTAAGAGACCAACTACCACTCATAGATCAATAATGCTAAATAATGTTTCATCCATAATGATAGAGAGAGCTTAACAGTAGCGCTAAATAACATTTCATCAACATCAGCATATTTGCTCCAAGCAATCTTTTTGGTTGAGAGGCAAACTACCACTCATATATTGGTAACGCTAAATAATATTTTGTTCATAATGCTCTAGGGAGATCTTATCAGTAACATAGAGCTCTAACTGCCAACACAAAGCTAATAAACTAAACAATAAAAAAGAATTGGACATTATCTCAATGATAGCTCTAAATGTAGTTGTTACTGAACAGTCAAAAAGAATTTGTTTGTTTGGTTGTATAGCATGTCACACAAGTGGGCTAGTTATGAGAAAACTAAGAAAATGATAAAAAATAATTAAAAAAAGGTTTTGTTTGGTTTTTGTACCTAGGCTGACGAAAGCTATGTTATCGCTAGGTTAAAAGAAAACTATGAAAGAGTTTGTTACTTGGGAAGATAACAATTTGCGATCATAATAAATAATAGAAGATCCTAACCTTCTACAACGTTCAATCAAGTCTACTATGTGCTGACCATCTTCTATCCTATCTTATTTGACTTTTCAAAAGATCAAAAATATTACATAGGTTACAAAAAAAAAAAATTTAAAATTAGCTTTTAGTTTAAAGTAAGGTAACTTGGTGCTATTAGCACAACCCCTACCCACAAAGGAAAGTAGCTTTTTGATTATGTTTAAGAGGGTCATAGTTCTTGTCATTTTCACATAGGTGTAGACCCTTTACAAAAAGGAATAAGACAATTTGACTATTTGGCATTGATTATAATTTCATCATTTGAGAGAGTGAACAAAATAGCCTTGAAAAGAAAATTATCTTATCAATCCTAAGACCCAATTGTAGCCGCATGAAAACAAAATCTCAGTTCAGTTGCATTGATATAAAAATCAAAAAATCCACTATGGATTATGGATACATGTCATGTAGGGATAGACAGGTTTCCGAAGGTTTGTTTGAGGGTCATTGTTAAAAGTCACATTCCACTTTTCATATGGAGCAACAACTATCCTTAAATTCAGAAAGCAAGTCTATGAAGGTCAACATCTCAATCAAAATTTCTATGTTCACATCCACCGCCGATCCAGCCTGTCTCTAACCAACTTCCCATAGTGGCCCGTGAAACCCAAAAACCCAAGATGTTCATTCATAGCTCAACATTATATTATTACAAAACCTGTGAAAACAATAACTTATGATTAATATAGAACACAAATTCCAAGAAAGTTTCCGTGGTGGGATTCCTTGGTGCTAATGGGCTGTGACGACTTGTGGAATATGGGTCCCACCAATTCTGTAATTGCTCCGACGGTGGTGGCCCCTGGGACCCACCTCACCTTTCAAAAGTTTCAAATTCATGAGCAACATTAATTATTAATGTTTGATGCTGCTAGTTTTATTCGTGTTGTGGCTGAGAAAATTTGCAGTTGTGTCAGAAACGATTTAACGCCATTAACGAGATAGGACAGCATGAATGAAAGCAGCAGTAGCAGCGGCCATGACTGCACTCATTTGCCGGCCCTGCTTGCAAAAGCAGAATTGTGTGTTGGGTTTTGTTTTTTAAATTGATTTTGTCTGGTTGAAAGCTTTTGCAGCAATGTCCAGAGCCCCACTTTTTAGCCGGGGCCTGCTAGTCCCACTCGTTGTATTTGTCTGGATTTCGTTACGCAACGTTCTTCTGGGTGCTTGGACATTTTACAATGTTTTGCAGGATTTAGGTCTATTTCAAATTAGTCTCGGTTTATATTCTACATATGGTGCATAGATAGATTGGGGAATCCTGATTGTCTTACATGAATTTTGCGTCTCAAAAATCTGCTGGAGGCCTAGGGCAGATATGTCTGTTCTGATCCGTACACTATTGCTGGCTATTAAGATAATTTTACTCAAACAATTAAATTTTCTCCAATGCTGTGCAAGAGACATTGAATCAACTTGTAGACATTTTCTTGGATCTTACACATAATATGCAAACGATGACATCGTGGGCCTCTTCTTGTCGGACAAGAAATTCGTTTCATTTATTGTTTAATTTGTTGCAGCAAGAAAAGAACCTTTTATAACTTTTTAATGGAATGGAGAAATTACAGAGTCTGCAGTACAGGAACATAATGGTGAAATGAGCAAAAAATGGATAAATCTGTCCATTGATGGCGTCTTATGTATGGTACAAATATGGCCTCAGGACACAATGGAAGGCAGGCCGGATGTTTCTTCATATTTTCGTAAATGGAAAGGTGGGACAAAAAAAGTAGGAAGAAAAGGGGAAAAACCCATTGACAGAGAGAGGGGGGGAAAGGCAGAAAAAAAACCATTGGCAGAGGGAGAGAGAGTAAAAAAAGGAAGAAGAAGAACAAAAACTATTGAATTATTGCATCAAAGCTAGCGTCTGTCGCTGCCCAATTCTTGGTCATGCTGCTGTTGTTTGTTGTTGCTCTGCCTCTCCAGTGATGATGCAGAACTCTCCTTGCGTGCTCTTGCCAGTCTTCGATCCTGACCCACAACAAAAATCATTCAAGAGATTCAAAATTTGACGTCACTCATGGAACCCCACCAACCAGTCAATTAATTAAAGGATCAAAATTTGGGCCAAAAACAGTAGTAAACCCAGAAAACAAATCGTTCAGGAATCCCAAGAAAACAAATCGTTCAGGAATCCCTAACATTGAGACACAAACAGATGGACCATAACGAAACTGGGAATTTTCTCAGAGATGTAGCAGATTTCTGGAGGGAAATGATGATGATGATCCAAATAGGAGGTAGAATTTGAGGGAAGGATTCATACTTCTCTGAAAGGGAATTCGTCTGCTTCAAGCATGTGGATGATATGGCCCATCTTGGGTCTCTTGGTGGCATCAGGATCCACACATTTGAGGGACACCAGCAGTGCTCTTCTCAGAAGTCTGGATGGTGGTTTCTCCTCCATAAGTGGATCCACCACTTCCTCTGATCTCCTGTTGCTCACCATCATCTTCAGCCATTCTACAAGATTCACCTGAAAAATTTGCAGAGCACAATTTGGTCTCACGGCCTGGGTTAATAAGATGAAATAACTTGAACAATTCAATCTTAAACAGTGATCTTCATCGAAACATTAGAGGGTACATTTAACATATGCAATCCGACAAAAACTGCAGAGATATAAAGACATGAGAAGGATTGTGAGAGAAGCTAGCAAACAAAAATGCATGATATTGAAAAGATTAAGAGAGGTGCGATGAATTGTTAAGAAAAAGACAGCGGATACCAAGAAATAGCAGAAACAGAAAATCAAAGGAAACAAATACCTAAATATGATAACAACTCTGGAAGAAATTGACAGAATAGACATGCTGCATTGTGCTGGGACAATGAATAAACCAAAATCTGAAAGCAATTTAGAAAAGGTGGACATGATAGAATTTGAGGTGATAGGAGAATTTGGCTAGGGAGGAAAATCCAGGGCAGAGATACTAAAAGTTTTAAAATTGTCAAATGAAAATTTCATTCAGGATCTTGTATATAGAATATTAAGACAGGTACGGTGCTTTAGTCAACCAAAGTGTTGGAACAGGATACACAAGCCCTGAAAATGGTGGTGATAATAAAATATTCAATTTTCATTTCAAATTGTTACCTCTCCAGCAGGTTTGCCATAATCTACAGGGCTTCTGCCTGTAATAATCTCCATGATCAGAACTCCAAAACTGTAAACATCACTCCTCTCATTCAACATACCTGTGCTAGCATACTCTGGAGCCACATACCTGATCCACAGAACATATATTATTATCTTCAGCCATGGAGAACCAGAAAATTTTCATTAATGGATATAGAAAAAACCGAGATCCATTGGCAATGGACATTTTGGTAAAATTACTGCAACAAAATAATCTTCAGTTCTTACCCAAAAGTTCCCATGACTCTGGTAGTGACATAGCTTCTCTCAGATCCAATCAGCTTTGCTAGCCCAAAATCAGAAACTTTGGCATTCCACTGCCTATCTAACAATATGTTGCTAGACTTGATGTCCCTGTGAACAACTTTTGGTTCCAGCCCTTCATGCAAGTAGGCCAGACTGCACAAAAAATTCCAACAATCACAAGACAAAATTAAAGATGATATTGAATAACAAACATCTTAAAACCGCTACTAAACATCAAATTCAGATTGTGGGATTACCCTTTGGCAGTACCCAAAATGATCTTGATCCTTATGTCCCATGTTAAAGGGCTAACAGGTCCCACTTCTCCATGTAGCCACTGTTCCAAATTGCCATTGTCCACATACTCATACACCAACATCCTGGATACATCAACCGACATTATTGGACATAATTCATTGCATAAAAAAGGGAAAAAGGAAAACTTCCATCTACTCTTCCCACCTGTGAGCACCTTCTGCACAGTAGCCCAGAAGTCTAACAAGGTTTTTGTGTCTAACTCGGCCGATGGCCTCCACTTCCACTCGGAACTCTCTCTCAGCTTGGCCTCTGCATCATCAATAACATATAGATGAAAAATCAACACCAACGGCAGAAAAGTTTTTTAAAAAAATCCAACAATCCACAACCATGATATCCAGAAACACAAAAGGCATGATCCAGGCATGGGAACACATGCAAGACGAAAATCCACAATGACATTTTTTTCGCCTACAAACCTATCAATAAAAAAGCTACAAAATCCAAAAACCAAAACAGAAAATCTACCATCAAAGGCACAGACCACAGAGTCACTGCAAAACACAATCTAACACACGCTGGAGACAAAAAAAAACCCAGTAACCACAAGACCATGATGCAACAATATTATAGCTTAAAATCCAAGACGAATCATGTTAACCAAAAAAAAGGAGGTGGAAAAGCCCAAACCCCAGATGAAGAAGAAAAGCAGTCACCTGTTATTGAGCAAGTTCTTAACAGCAACAGCAGTGCCATTTGGGAGGACCCCTTTGTAGACAATCCCATATCCACCCTCCCCAATGACATTCTCATCAGCAAAGCCATTAGTGGCAATCTCAAGGTCCCTGAGAATGTACCAGTGACCCCAACCCAGATGGGAGACTTCAGGCACAGAGCTTGCAGGGGACTCCATGGACCTGGCACTGGTTGTTTCTCCACTTGCGTTGGAAGCCTTGTCAGAGAGAATAGATCCTGCGGCTGCTGCTCCTCCTCCTCCTCCTCTGAGAAGACTCTGCCTCTCAATAGGTTTCCCATTTGGATTGTTATGTAAAGTGACGTCACTGCCAGTTTCAATATCAGAGTTTGAAACTGTTTTCTCCCCATCAGCAGTGATCTTCCTCACCATATTCTTGTCCAAATCCCTGTCGCTCAGATCATCCCCTCTATCCCTGGTGCCATTGCTGCTGCTCAGAGGATCCACAACCCTAACTTCCTGAATCTCCTTGGAGACCATGGGAATGAGAGCAGGCGGCATCATCCTGTCATGGAGCCTCTTGGATTTCTTCCTGGACGTCAGCCACAGTGAGAGGCAGAACAGAATCAGCACTATGAAGGCCCCCACACCGATTCCGATCAGAACCCATAGCCTCAATCCAAAAACTGAGGTTTTCTTTGACAGTTGATTGTTCAGAAAGCTGCTGTTGCTACTGCTGCTGCTGTTTCCTGAGGATCCCATTTTGCAGAGCCCTTTTTCCCCCTCATAAACCCTTAAAAAAACCTTCACGGAAATGCTTCCAATCCAGCAATGCTGAGTGAAAAACAAACCAGAGAAACCCAAAACAGAGATCTCACAGAACCAGCTGCTGCCAAGTCAACAAGCAACTGCAGTTAGCCCAGAAGCTGAAAAAACTCAACAGCCCCAGTTGCAGATTGAAAAACATTTCTAGGACAACTTCCGAACGGTAACGGCTACAACCCAAAGCAGAAGCTGAAGAAAATTTCCGCTGCTGCTGCTACTGCTTTTCTTGCTCGTGCTATTGATTCTTCCAAGGAATCCTAGTGCGTCCTGCCTGCCTCCTGGGCCAATTAGTACTGCTGCTTCTTCTACTGGCTACGGCCACTAGGCCTAACAGCCAGAACCCACAAACCGTGATTAAAAAAGGGGGGACAAGGACCATGGATTGGAGATTTTCACACAGCTGCAGCAAAGTCAGCTGATTTGAATAGGTTTTTGATGTCCGCCAGGAAGAAAAAGAGAGATCGTACTTGGGTGGGAATTGGAACGGGACTGTGACCATGTTTTCTTTGGTTTATGCACTGTTGCTGCTTCTTTTTATGAAGAAAATGGCCACTTTACGGTCCTGGATTCAGCCCAAAACCAGTGAAAAAAAAAAAAATGTCCCCCAAGTTTCCATGCGGGGAAAATGTTGAAAAGCAGACCATGTCTTGTGCATGTGTAATGATTTGACTCACAGACGCTGGTTTGACCACTTTTGCTACTTTTGGCTAACGGTTGTTCCTGGGTATGGCAGAGAAAAAGAGAAATAAATACATAGATTATTTGGGTTTGTAGTGATGACTTTGGTTCAGCCATTTTCCTTTTTGTTGGGCTACATTTAACATGTTAAAAAGAAATTGCTTTGAAATATTGGAGCTAGAGGAGGTTATTTTCGCGGTAGCATGTGCAGGTTGACTTCGTGAATTTGTTTGCAAATGGATTCCTCGGACAGTCTCAGTGCTAAGGCAACGGAAAGCATGTTTAGTGTTATTCGAAGATTTCTTTTTTTAAATATATAAACAACTTTAAAACCGTGGAATTTTTCCATGAAGTGACATGGTGCTTCAATTACAACACAACTTCTTGATTTCAACGACGATCAAGACATTACCATTTTATTTTATTTTTTGAATTTGTTTGTGCTACTTAATTTCTGCAAAATTAATCCAGTAGGCTAAGTGGTGATAAAATAAAGGTATGATTTTGGCTGGGATGTTAATTCCAATGATTTTTGTCGAGGATTTGTCCCTATCATATTCATTACGCTACATTTTTAAAAATGATAGCTATAATGCATCCAAATCCTTAATGTTACTAATAAGAGAAGTGTACAAAAGTAGTTCATAGAATATAACTAGTATTATTCCTATGAATTTAACTATGATATATTTTTCAATAGCTTACAAAAGACAATGTTTGAATTTCTTAGGCTTCATGTTACAAGCCTTTTGAATTCCACCATTTTGGGCAACATGTTATCTAATCACTTTGATATCTTGTAGTAATGCCTTTTCTTTTGGGCTACTTGTATTTTGAACTGATGGTCTTTCACCTTTTAGAGGTTATACTTCCTTTGACAACACTGCAACTTTTACACTTAGAGTTTTTTTGTCATTGTAGGTTCTTTGACTTTGTTACAATGAGACTGAGAATTTTTCACCTACATAGTCTTATGTGAGCTTCACTATTACAAATTCCTTCAATACTCCATAGCTAGGTTGGTACAATTGTTTCACTCTTTTACTTAAAAAAATCTTCTTCCTTCACAAACTTCTCTTCTTACTATGTAACTTCTTCCTTTGACTTAGCTTATGAACTCACTATACTTACTTTCTTCAATATGGTCCTTTATGCTTCTAGCTTGTTTTGGATGTCAAGCATTTTTGGGACTCAAAATTCATGAATTTTTACTTAGGACTGTGTTTCATAAACTTCATCTATTCATGAGTCCTTGTAAGCTTGGACCAATGTTTTCACTAATTTTTACTAATGGGTGTATTTGGACCAAGTGTTCTTCTTCAAAGCAAACCATTTGAGGTGTTCTTTCTTCCTAGTCATATGCTCTACAATGGATCTCTCTTTTCTACTTATGAGTTCTTATTTTTATAATTTATGACTCATCATCCCTTTTTATGAAGCACAACTTATAGCTTCTTATACTTCATACATAGTTGTAACTTTTGTAGGAATTACAATAATCTTTCATAACTCTATTATAAGCTTGTTTCATGTTGAAAACTTCTTCAAAGCACACCTTTTCAGGTGTTCTTTGTTATCGTATTTTTTATATGTAATCCTATACTTCATATGGTCTATATTGGATCTTTTTTATCTACTCATGAGTTCTTCTTCCTATAATTCAAGATTCATAATCTCTTTTAATGAAGCATAGCCTATGGCTTTTTATATTTTGTAAATAGTTGTAACTTTTATATGAATTATTGTAACCCTTTTGATGAATAATCTTTTTGTCAACTACATCGATGTAGCTAGTGAAGCATCAACACAACTATGTTGACATAGTAGTCATAAATATCTATAAATATGAATCCACCTACCACATTTATTACATCCATTTCATTAGTTGTAGCAAAGCTTTGTCAATTTGATTCCATCGAAGGTAATAAACAATCAACAAGTGGCCACACCATGAACTTGAATTGATTAAATGTAGTCTTAGTCAAGTGCATTATACCTTGACATAATTCATGACAATAATAAGGTTTAAATTAATTTACCTTCAATACAATACTTTAACTTAGTTTAATATTTTCTTATCTACCATTTATTATCCTTGCTATGTACTTTCATGCAGTTAATTAATATTTTACTTTTGAATGTAATGAAATATGATAGAATGAGCATGACCAATTCTAGGCATAAACATGTTATTGTTTAGAAATTTTAGCAATGTTGTCACTTGGCATGCCCAGTAATGAATGCTTATTAACCCATAGATGATCATGTGAGTTCAAGATGTGTATGATGAATCAGGAATGGAGGTTCATCACTTAGGCTAGTTTAGGATTTGCTTCATTGATTATTTAGATTAATTAGTTAATTTCTATATGTTAATGTTATTTTAATCATGATCATTACAGTATCATAATCACATACCTCAACTACACTTAACCATACAAACTAAAGACTAATATAAGTGTAACTGGGAAGACAATAATCTGTAATCAATGTTTAACCATATAAAAGTATCACTAGTCTAGTCCACGAATTACAATTAGGTCATCTGTAACACTCATGATTTGAATGGTTAGGGGTAGGGACTACATCACCACTCATCGTTGGTATCATTATAGGGGACTAGTGTCGATGTTCTAGATTAGTTAACATTACAAATGATCATTATTAAAAACTTTAAGATTTATCTTTTGAAAATATTAATATTTTATTAAGTCACACACAGTAATAAAAAATATCTTCTTTTTGCAAAGCCTATTCCCCACTTGTTGATAACTCTATGAAGGAAATTGACAAGACTAATCAAAACAAGGATAATGTGCCCTATTAAGTTAAGTTGATCTACCAACATTTGAACCCTTATTATTTGGACATCACATTCATCCTTTACTAAGATAAAAAGATGAGATGGAAAGACTTGGAAGATAATATTATGCTGCCACCTAATCATGCAATCCCATCAATGTTAATGGCTGCGTTGATGAAGGTTGAATTGAAAGCTACTACCATAGACTACAAAGTGGTTAATGAACTCTCTAGGCCTTATCAACCCATAGAGGCCCAACTTTGAAAAGACCACCTCATGAAGACATGCCATAACATAACTAAGGGAAAAGGCACCACCACCCCATTGATATCTCAATCTAAAAATGAGGATACAAACTATCACTTGGGAAGATTCCAATGTTAAAATCATCCCCTCTTCAATGTAGATGATATAATTAACTCATGGCCACACTTAGCCTTGGCAAAGCAACTAAGGAAGGGGGAAAATAGGATCTAATACTAGGATGACCTCTAGGCCTAGGTCTTCTAGTAGGTCATCAAGAGATAACCAAAAGGAATCATAAAAGGAGAGCAAGCTAACATGGCTCTTCAATATTCTCATTATTAAGCTTTGACAAGAAGAGCATAGGCAAGGAAGAAGAGGTTAAGACAAACAACTTAGTGGAGATAACATGAGAAATTAGAACAAAATTGGAGGTAGAGATGGTGGTTGTGACAAAAACAGAAATAAAGTTCATGGATATGAACATTATAGAAGGAATAATAGACAACATAGAAGGAGTCATGAACATTATCATGATTATGATAGAAACTAGGATAAACATGATGATTATGATGAATCTCTATTGATAACAAAGACTCTGATCAACTTAAGGAAGGTTGTTTACATTCCCACTAGGCATTCGAGAGATAGTTGTATTAAGTAGTTTGATATGAATAATATGTCTTAGTTTGTAAGAGGCTATAATGCAAACTTGCAACATCCTTTGCAAGTCTTCCATGATGCCTACATTTTGCAAAACATAGAAAATGATTGACAAAAGCTTAAATTGTTCCCAAGGACACTCATAAAAGAGATAGAGAACTAGTATTGATCTTTGGAACCAAAATCCATTAGAAACTGGATTACAATGTTGGAGCTAATTAATGATAAATACCAAAGGGAAGGTTTTTGTTATATTTGGAATATAATGTTATTTTTGAAATTTTTAAAATTATTAATTTTATAATCAATGAGTAGTAATCTTTGAAAATATTACAATATATGGTAAAATTACTACATTGCTTAAATTGATAATCATAAATATCCACCATTGCATGATATTCATTCATATTAAAAAGTAATTCATCTTATGTCTACCTAAAGTAACCACTTACATATTTTAAAGTACATATTAGTAGAAACATTAATAGAGTTAATTCGATCTTTCCAAAAAAATTATTCATATCACTTCAAAATAAGGAAAGTACAAGAAAATCTTATCGTATCTGCATATCATTTTCAAAAACATAAGTATGGGTGTCATCTTGTAATTTGATATTATGCCATTTTATCCATAACTTGTGCATTAGCATTTGCATTCTTCCACAACATGTCTTTGATTACTACCTTTGCTTTTCTATTTGGTTTTATCTTTCTCTTATCTCCTGTTTTTCTTATACATGCATAAACCACTCAACTAGGTTGAACCATTCTAACTTTAGTGTTTTTCAGATTATATATCCATTCACAATCCATCCATTTTTTCTTTACTCTTGAATTTTGTGCAAATCAATCCACTATTAAATGTTTTACAATTTCCTTCCTTAATTCAATATTTCTTGCTTTGCCCACCCATACAATATCTGCCTCATTTCCATCTCTTGGCCTAAACAAAAGCATCATCCCATTTGTGATATTAGAAAATGGATTAAATGACCTCCTTGGCTTCTTATTTCATAATCCAACATATTCAACTTCTTGATCCTCCACTTGAATTTCATCAATGTCTAATCCTTGATCCATAATATCTTTTTGAAGAGTTCTTGGCTAAAAATGTTCTATGACAGCATCCCAACATAATATTTGTCTTGAAAAAAATCTAGATTTTCTAAGAATTCTTTTTAGTAATTTATTTTTTCCATCCACTCTTACTTATCAATTTCTTGAAGCCCTTCTATGATCTCATTCCATACCTTGATGTGAGATCTAATGCAATCTGTAATCATTACTATGTACTTTATTTGATCAAATGTAATGTCTAGGATTCGTGGTTTACCTTCTAGAAGACATGGATGTCCATTAATAGTTTTCCATAGCTTGAATGGTTTAGAAAATGTTTTTTTCTTGGTATTTCTTTTCCATATTATCACAGAAATTCCCATCTCCATGTAGAATATGATATCATGGATATGTTACATTCCAAAAAGATTCTTTACTTAACTTGATATGTGTCCTTCAAGAAATTCTTTAAAGTAAAATATAATATAAATGTAATATGCAATATAGTTTCTTGCACTATCTTTATCAATAACATTATACATGTATATAAGCTTTAGTAGAGAAATTATATCCTTTTTTCTCATAACCATTAAAAGTCTTCCAAAACTTCCATCAATATCTTCATGCATATGCCCTACTGGAAGAAAGCTTAACTTTATAATCTTGAAAATTCTTCTTGCTGTAAGTAATGAAAAATAAAAAAAAAACATATTTATTTTTGTTATGTCCTCTGTAGTTATTCATTTATAGAAAAAGTGTACCATGTAATGACTTAAAAATTAGAGCTTGCATTGATTTCATCTAAATATTCTAAATGATTATATTCTTCATGTACTATTTCTGAATGGTGGAGCAGTGCTTCTGTAAGTGAGCATCTTATAAAATTTTATTGTTTCTTCATCATATCACCATACCTATCTAGAAAATCAACCTCCAATTCTTCTCAAGCATTTTGACAAAGATGATATGGTAAATTGTGAACCTATCTTTGTAAAATGGACTAAAATGTCTAAAACTTCTATATCCCTATATAATGAGTGGTGAGTAGTCCCTACACCTAGCCATATGAATCAAAAGCATTACACTAGTGATTTGGTCGAATTCCATGGACTTTAGCTCTCCAAATGCCAATAGCAAAGATAGTGACCTATAGAAGTAATCATTGTCTTCTTGGCTTTACTTATGTCAGTGCAAGTGTATGGTTAAGTGAGAGCCAAGGTACATGATTTGCAATCCTTTTTATATTTTATTCTAATTATCCTAAGTGTGAAGTAAAGTAATTAATTAGATATTAATCTAAGTAACTATCTCATGCCTTAGTCTATTTCCTAACATAAGTATCCAGACCCAACTTCTGTACACATCCTAAACTCGTTACAATGCTACTAAGTTATCAAGTGTTGAGCTACTGGGCATACCAAGTGATAACATTACTAGGATTTCCAAGCATCAATGGTATGCTCAAGGCGATCGTACCTATGTGTATTAATTAAATGCATTGATTAACTAAAAAGCATGAATAGTAAAGTGCATGAAAGTAAACATTAAGCTATTCCAAGTGTTGTAAGGTATTACAAGAATCTCATCTTTATTGTTATTAAATCAATGTGTCTACGTACATTGGTGCTTGAATAATGATCCATACAATCCTTGACTCCTATTGCGGGTACTTAGAAAATATTCTAACTATCACAAAACAAACTACAAGAACTTTGTTATGCTACTGACTCAACGGTGTCATAAATGTGATGGGTGCATGCATTTATATAGGCAAAGATAGATGCCACGTTGACACATCAACTCATGTGTTGACGGGAATGCATCGATATATGCCCATAGACACAACCCAAAATTTGTAATTCCTCATACCTCCATGATTGAGTGAAAACTTATCCTCAAGTGAACAAAAGTAGGATTGAGCTTCTTACAAAATTGGAAAGGTATGGAACCAAAAATAGACTTAGTCACTAACTACTCTAAGTGACTGTTTGTATGGATTTATAATGATTATAAAAATGGATGTTCAAGAAAATAAAATTGAACGTCCTTGCAAAACTAGATAGCTGGAAAATCCTCTAACAACTGAAGATGAAGAGAAGATTAGACAATGTCATGAGGTGGAGGCTCCTAGGATGCTAAAGGACATTCTCTAGCCTTTGGTGTTAATGGTGGTGGTGGTTGAGGCTGAGGTAGTGGTTGTGACTATCTTGTTGTAGTTGGTACTTCTGGTGAGAGATGGAAGACATCCAGTAGTGCCTTCATCTTCTCCTCCTTATTTTGGGGATTGTACACAGTCCATGTGGCATCACTGATGTGAGCTAGTATAAAAACATCTCATGGATAGGGCATGGTCAAGAACAACTCCTTGATATTCACAAACCAAGTTGCAAATTATTTAAGTTCAATGTCAAACATCCTAATAAGTTTTTGTGGCTCCTATTAATCATTCATTCTTTTGGCCAAGTTCTTAGAAACTGATTATTAATCTATGAATCAAGCCCTGAGAACGTCAAGCTTAGCATTAGCTGTTTCCAACTTTTGTGTCATGTCCTTATGGTGCTTGAACTCTACCTCATATAGAAGGTATGAGCTAGCAACTTGTTTTTCTAGCTCTAATTATGGCCATCTAGCAATAAGCATTGCCAAGTTTGCATAGTGGAGGTTGGCTAACTCCATGTATTCAGTTATCTCCTCAATATGCAATTCCTTTAGGTAGATTTTAGCTTTGTTGTAGGTGTTTAGTCCATCAAAGATTAGCTGCCACACGTTGCCTCTTTATTGGAGTTGCTAGAGGGTCTCGTTCATCTTTACCTTGGTCAATTAAATTTCTTTTTCATTGACTTCTTTAAGAAGCTTGACTTGGTCCTTGTAATGATTCTTTACTCATTAAAACTTCAAGGCCTCATTCTTCCAAGAGGCTATCTCAATGGCCATTTTCTAGTGAAGTGCATAAACTTCCTCCATAAAGAGATTGTGATTCTTAGTAGCCAACCTCCTCAAATTCATGTTCATCTTGGCAAGTTGCTCCTATTATTGTCACACAAATTCTACCATTTGGTCTTTTTATGCCTTGACATTCTATAGGCGATGAATGTCCTTGGTTAGAGCTAGGTTCTCCTTACAGAACTGTGATAGGTCCTTCTTGGTGTTATAGGTCAAGGCCTTTGATAAGGATGCATCAAAGGCCATTTCCTCTTTTATGTTCTTAGCCTATTTTAATATATTTTGAAGTTATAAGAAAGCCTCATCCATTGTTACTACTTAGTTGAAAATGGTGGGATCAACTAATTGGGCTCTCAATTTTTCAACCTTCATAGCCAACCATATGTTTCGAAGGTGGCTGCCTCAAGTTGGGCATTGGCGATGATGAGCTTGCCCTTAGCTTCCAATAGCTTCGAGTAGGTGATGATGATATTTTTTGGAAGATCGAAGATCTTTGAAAGTAATTGCCTAGTTCTCATTAGTCAGTACAATATCTCCTCATGTTGGGCTGCACTTAGACTCCCACTTGTTGCTCCTGTGGAGATCTGCATGACTCTAAGTGTAATAATGTCCAACACGAAGGTCATAGGAGCATTTAGGACCTCTACACATGGTTGGCCACCAACTTTGCCATTGTCTCTTGTTTGTGGTGCTGCATCACTAGGATAGTCACCCCCTTGCCCTCCTTTGGCCACATTGAGAAAGTGGTGGCATTCCCAGATATCTCTAGGAATTACCATTATCCAGAGATGGACATCATTACTTCTTAGGTGGTTGGATTTGATCTTGCAAGCACCCGCATTCTCTGTGTGGAAAATAGCAGTGCAGTATTTGCTAGCTAGCTTATTATTTAGGTTACTTCATTTAGATGACTCAAAGCTGGGTGGTAGACTAAAGGTTCCCCACCACTTGGTCTCTCTTGCTATTGTTGCAAGAGGTACTCACAAAGCTTCTTCATGTGCTTGATTACTACACAAGCCTCTAGTGTTGTCTCTTGAGTAGGTGGTGGGGGTGGTGGTTGCTCCTCTTTGTGCAACTTGACAAGCATCTTATCTTTCATCATCTCCTACCAGGATGTGGTAGAAGCATGATGAAGCATGTCATTGGCATAATAGGCTATCCCTCCCCTTCTGTAGAGTTTTTTGATTAGGAAAGAGAAGAGGAATGTCTTCCTCCCATGCTCATTCTCTTTGAACCTTTTCTCAATCTCTAGGAATATGAGCTATGGAAGTTTGACTACGAATGTTCTACTTAGAGCAACACATGTAGGGGTAGAAAAGGTTGTGATCTTGCTCAGCCTCACCATTGGGTTTAGGTGGTAGGTTTCTATGTTGAAATAGGCCCTCTCTACCTTAGTGCCCACACCATACTCCTTATGATTCACTCCATAGCATTGTTAAAATCTTTCCCAAAGTTTCCCTAGTATCAAGTAACCTAAGGGCCTCGAAAATGACTTCGATTGAATAGGACACACTGATGTCCTTAATCTTAACCATGGCTTTTGCTTACCTATTGTTTTAAAAGAGGTATGTCTCTTCTAAATATCACTCCCCACTGGAAGTCAGGATAGGCCACATGGGAGAGGTTTGTAGTTGAGTTTTTACCTCTTCTTGCATCATGTCCAAGAAGGGACCAAAGTTAAATTCTTGAAGAATTACACTTTAGACCTCCTTAGTGCAAATTTTCCTTAAGTAGGCCTTGGTCAAGGTGACCACCAAGCTTGATCTTGGCCCTAGCACCACATCTAACTTGGATTGGCACGTTTCCACTATGGAAATTTGATGGATATATTCCACTTTGGGCTCCTCTCGAAAAGGTCCTATTGCATGTGTTTCTACCTCTCCTTCTTGGGGTAGTTGAGGCTACTGGCCCCTTCCCCCTCATAGCTACTTCTCTTATGGATGAGATGATTTTCCTTCTAGTATTCTTTTCGGCACCATCTGTGATCATAATCGTAGCCAAGGATTATTGTTTCCTTATCTCATTAGTTAGTTACACTTAAGCTAAGTTGTGATCATGGTAGATTCATTATTTTAATATTATTTTGTTGGGATAACTACCTAAGTTTGTTTATGAGGTTTAACTTAGATGATTTTGGATATTTAATATTATTTTATTAGTTAAACCATATGGGAGTTAGAAAAATTTTGAAAATTTTTTGGTTAGAAACCATTAGTTTGTGGTCCCCACGACATAAAGCTCACCTTTGGTAGCTACAGGGTCAAAGAACGAGTAGATTTGGATATGTAGTTTGGAAGATATGGGCTTTGGAAGGCTTTGGGCTCTAAAAAATGGCAAAAATTCCCTTGGCATTTAAGTGCAAATGAGAAAAATGGCTAAGTGTTTATATGCATATTTATAGGAATTTTATGCTACATTGATAGGGATGCATTGACATGAATGCATCAATGCATCCGGTTGCATCGATGCAACTGAAAGCCAAAATTTTTCACATTAAAAACTAAGAAAAAATAAAGAGTTTTTACATAAAATTGGAGTCCAAAGGAAGCCAAAAAAGCCTAGAATAATGGGGAATTCTTCAAGAGGGCTTAGAAATACATGTGAATGAAGATTCATAGGAGATTTATGTGCCAAGGAATGCATAAACTAGATGCATCACGGTGGAAAACGTAAGGTTTGAAAGTGGAATGGCTAAGGGATAAGGAGTTTAGCCATCCCAACCAAGGAGTGTGTAAGTGGGTCCTCCCCATAGTAGGCTCATGCCCTTAATGCCCTTACATGCCCTCAAACCAAGGAGTCCATGGATCCCAAGAATGACTAATGGTTGTGGATCATTAAAAGTTGAATCAACAAAGAAATCATTAGAAAATTTTGACCATTTACCAAACAAACCCATCAAGACATTCATGAGAAGAGGCAATGAGGTGGTACATGAAAAGAATAGGTGGGAGATAGAGTGTGTAGAATAGAGTTCCGCATGGTGGTTACATGAAGTCCCTTGTGGAAGATATGATTAACGTAACCTAAGAACTTCCTTAGTCCAAATCAAGACCATCCACTTCTAGTGATTTTGCATTAACACATTAGACCATTCCACCCCCAAGGTATAAGAACATTCCCACATATCACTCACCATTCCAAATAAAGAAGAAAAAAAGGAGCAAGAAGTGAAAAAGGCCTTAGTTAGAGGGGTGCTTTCAAGCATGGGTAACATGTCTTTCCAACCCCATAACTAGGGCTTGTAGCCCATTATTGTGTCTAAGGGGTGTGCTTTAAATTCCCATTATTTTTTTTCAAGAATCTCAATGGGAACCACACCATGCAAAGATGATGCTTCCTATTTATTGGTTGATGGAGGAATGATGAGAAATCCATGGAAATACTCGTTCTCCCCAGATGGCAGGCAAGTACAAAAGTGACAAATTTCCTTGAAGTCACATCCTTGTTCATCCACTTAATTCATTCCAAGTTTGGAAAGTACCAAGGTCATTGATTCATTTTAAGTTATTATTAAGAAGGGACCTCATATTTCCAAAATGAAGAAACACCATAGAATTATGTGGAGTGGTGCATGATATGGATTCATTGTTTGTTATCATGAAAAGAATTAATGTTCCATTAGTAAATGCCAAAATTCTAAAATGAAATCTAGCCATTTGCAAGCAATTTATCAATGAAGTTTCAAACCATCAATGAGTAGCTGTAGTTGGCATTAAAGTCCTCATGGCAATAAAGGAAAATAAAGAAACGTAAGAAAAATTCAAATAAAGCAAAATAAGATAAGATAAAATAAAATAAAATATAGAAAAACTTGTAAAATATCTAAGAAAATAGAAAATGTACTAAAGATGGTGTAAAACAAAAAGTTAAAAATCAAGGAGCCACTTTGCAGAATCTCAACATGGATGGCCATCTCCCCCATGACTAGTTGGAAGGGGAAGATTTGAAAGATTAAGCATGCTTGACCATTTGGTAAGGCATTATTCCCACTAGTTTCTTTTGCTTCATTGAAAGGCTTTAGTTGCTAGGTGTTGACTAATAATTTTTATTTGGGTTATCAAAAGGTGCTACATCATCATGGCCCTAGATGGAAAAGTTTCATAGCTAATGTAATGACCCTCCCATAGTGTTTGAAATTTTGTGCATTGAGGTACATGCATTGGGTTCAAACAGAGCACTTTATCTCTTGGTTAAAATTTTACTTTCCTAATCTTGAGATCATGGCATTATTTACGATGTGCCTTGTGCACTTCGTTTAATGATAGGGCCACTAATCGATTCTCATCTAGCACATTAAGAGGTAACCGCAATGACACTTGAACCCCAAGTTCAAGCAAATTATCAAGGAGGAGATTGAACAACTCCTCAAGGCAAGGTTCATTTATCCCATTACAGATAGCAAGTGGGTTAGTCCACTTGTTATAGTGCCAAAGAAAGAAGGGAAGTGGAGGGTCAGTACTGATTTCAGGCTATTGAACATGGCTACTTATAAAGATCACTTTTCATTATCATTTGTGGACCAAATGTTGGATACAATCATAGGGCATTACTTTTACAGTCTTTTGGATGGTTATAGTGGCTATAACCAAATCTAGATTGCACTAGAGAACTAGGCTAAAAAAACACTTATAAGTCTCTATGGAACTTTTGGATATAGAAAGATGTCCTTTAGCCTTTGCAATTCTCCTACTACATTCCAATGGTTGGTCCTCAACACCTTCCAAAAAAAAAAAAGTAATAGGGTAGAAGTATTCATTGATGACTTCTCTACTTATGGGGCTACCTTTGAGCAAGCCTTAGATCATTTGGAGCAAGTGCTTCAATGATGTGTGAAAACCAACTTGAGGCTCAATTGGAAAAAAAAGCCATGTAATGGTCCAAGAAGGCATTATCTTGGGGCACCAAATTTCCATGAAAGGGATTTAGGTACATGTGAAAAAAAAATAAGGATCATCCAAGGAATTACTAGGCAACTAGAAACTATCCAAAATATGTGGTCATTTCTTGGATACACTGGTTACTATAGGCACTTCATTGAAAACTTCTTGAAGATTAGCAAACTATTGGTGGAACTGACAAAGAAAGATGCACTGTTCATTTGGACCAAAAAATGTGAGCATGCATTTTAGTAACTCAAGTAGAAGCTTGTAGAAACTCCCATTCTATGAGCACCAGATTGGTTCAGATCATTTCATATCATGATGGATGCATCAAACTACACCTTGGGAGTTGTGCTAACATAAATAGACAATCAAAAATACCCATACTACATCCAATGTGCAAGCAGGAGCATTGTGGGTGCACAACTTAATTACACCACCATCAAAAGGGAGTTTATGGCAGTGGTGTATGCATTAAAGAAGTTCAAGCACTATGTGGTTGGATATAAAGTGTTTGTGCACACTCACCATAGTGTTATTTGATTCCTCACGAATAAGAAAATGGTGAGCCCTTGTGTCATATGGTGGCTAGTAATCCTTCAAGAGTTTGATCTCTCAATGGTGGACTGCAAGGGGATCAAGAATGTAATTATTGATCACTTGTCTTTGTTATGATGGGATAGTAAGGAGTAGGAGAATCCATGTTAGATCAATTTCCTGATGAACTTCTCTTTGCTAGTGTTATTAATGAATAGGATCCCAAGGACATGAACTAGTATGACAACATCCTCTCTTATCTACTCACACAAGAGATGTCGTAGGAGTGGGACCAAGAAGAAACAAAAATTTCTTCACTAGGCTAAACATTTCATGAAGATCAAAAACAACCTCTACAAGTTTTGTGTAGATTGCCTAGTACAATGGTATGTACTTGATGCTGATCAACTTTGAGTCCTCCAAGGTGCTCATGAAGGTTCTTGTGGGGGCCATTATGTTTAAAGGAGAATAGCCATTAAGATCCTCATGGTAGGATGTTATATGCCTATAATCTTCAAGGATGTCCATCAATTCTTCTGCTCCTATGATAGATGCCAATGTGATGAAGGGATGATCGCTCATATGGAAGGGCCTCAACAATGGATCCAACCATAGGAGCCTTTTGATCTATGAGGGATCAATTTCATGGGGCCCATCATCCTGATGTCTAATGGAAAGACATACACTATTATAGCTATTGACTATTATATGAAATGGGCTGAAGTTGTAGCTATCATTGATTATTCATTATCTACAATGGCCCAGTTTGTATAATAGAGTATTATAAATAGGTTTTGTGTGCCACGTGCTAATTTTTTATAATGGTACATATTTCACAAGTGCCACTTTTTGCAAGCTCATGCAATGCTTGGAGGTTAAACATAAATTAATAACTCCATACCACCCCTAAGCCAATTGTCAAGATGAAGTTACCAATGGTGAAACAACCAATATAATAACTCATACGGTTAGTAAATATAGGAAGGATAGGAGTAGTAAACTCAATGATGCTCTTTTGGCTTATCATTCAACATGGAAACTTCCTATTGGATACTCTTCCTATGAGTTAGTGTATAGAAAACTCCCAACATTTCCCATCCAAGCAGAACTATGTACAATTTAACTTGCATGTGACCTCAACTTGGACCTGAGTCTAGCACAAAAAGAAAGATTAATGAATGACTGACTCTTTATTTTGATGGAGGAGTATATATATATTCTATCCTAGCATATCCTTAGATCAATTTCAATGAGCACATGATATGACTAGGCAAAGATTGTTGGCCACTTGTTGAAAACTTCCTACAACTTCTACTTTTTTTAGGAGCAAGTGTGACACGAATGATGATCGGCTTACCATTGTTTAAGAAGGCATACTCCATGCCCATTCGTAGAGATTTTAACTCAAGGAGCGCCTACTTGAAAGTCTCTAGGATCTCTAACTCTCCCCAATTGATTTCACCTTATTCATCAAAGAGTTGATGATGGATCTACTCTACTTGATCCATGCTCTTCACATAAGAGCTTGTGAGGCTCTTGGTTGATTCCATGCATACAATTTATTTAGCCTCTCTATTAGTTATTAGCCACTAAGTTTCTTCTTATTTAGTGGCTTTTGCATACAAGCACCTTTGAATTTCTTTCATGTTTGCACATTGACAACATGCTTTAAGTGATGTACTTTTCATGGATCATAATTTCTACATGTAGTGGCACCTTATGTCACTGCATGTGATGCATAGAACATGCTTTTTATTAATCTTTCCAAATTCATTCTTCTTGGAAATTTTCAAGGAAAGATCTCTTACCCCCAACCATGCATCAATCATACTCAGCCATGCTCTTTCCATGATAATAGAGAAGTCCCCCTTATTGTTCTCTACACGAATTACCAAGAAAGCAGTAGGATATGACCATCCACAGATAGTGGTCATAGCGTTCTTTACTAATCCTAAAGGAATAGTGATGAAGTGGTCTACCAATTCTAATACGATATTACTTTTTTTCAAAGGAGGTAAGTTCCAGGCTTTGTACATTTCTTGTGAAATCAAATTAACTTTGGAACTTGAGTCCAAAAAAGCCTTGCATGGTTCATTTTCGATAATTTACAAATGAATAAGGGGACTTCTAGGATTAGATCTCTTTATGAAAAAATGACCAACCTTAATCCAATCAGTGATTACATGGGTTAACATGACAGTGTGCAACTGGGAAGTGCTTTGGGTTGACGGAGGCTCGACAAACATTGTTGAGGAGGTAAGAGCAAGGCTCATAGCCACAAGTGTCTATGAGAACTTCATGGAGATGTTAGTTTTGAAGAAGGATCTCTTATGAGGCTTAGCTTTAGAACCACTCAGCTAAGGAGCCAACTGTAAGTGTATGGCCCTCATGGTGTTTCTCTACTATGGATGGTATGGTATTTCACCCTGCATAGATAGAGCAAGTGGAAGAGGAGTTAAAGGTGGAGGTGCAAGAGTGGAAGAGTGAAGAGGAGGATAGTAGGAAAATTGAAACTTCCTATTGGTGATGATGATTTATATTATTTTGGAGTGTAATAATGGTGTGGGAAGAAAGCATGCCTAGAAGAGTCATGCAGAGAGATAGGTTGCTAAACATAGTACCCATATGGATCAAGTTGGTGATAAGGGTACTACTACCTTGGAGGTGGCATCCTCCACAATTGTGGATGTTGCCACTACTAATATTGCTCATGAGGTTGAGGTGGTGCTCCACTTGGATAACTATTGCTAATAGTTGTGTTGTGGATAAGGCAACCTCCTGGATGTTTGTTGGTTTGCTAATTTGGGATTTAAAGCATACACCCTAGATTCTTGTAAGTGTGACATAATAGGGAAACATCCCTTGGGATGGTCATATTGACATATGTCACACCTGAAACACCACAAAATTCTGAGCTTAGTACTTCTTCGACAAGAATCGAGCTAAGTCATGATGCTCCCCAGCATGACTGAAGCTTGAGGGCCCCACAGACAGCCTCAAGTAGAGTCGAACTCAATAAGAAACAGTTCCCTAGGACCCGTAGGAGATTACGGCAACATCTGGCATCAAACCTAGCAGGTTTTGAACTCAAAAAACTCGGTTTTCACTGAGTATGTAGCAAGTATCCAACATATACGCCCAGCGTATATGCCCGGTGTGTACAGCATATACGCCCAATGTGTACAGTGTGTATGCCCAGTGTGTAACACAACGTATACCAATCAAAGCTCTCTAGAATTGTGTCAGATCAAGTCCAACTGAGCTAAACATCTGCAAGCAGCATTCTCGTGACATCCGAATTCAAATCCGAGGGTCGAATTTGATGCTTCCTGTTGTAGCAGTAGTTTGTAAAAATAACTTCTTTTGTTTTAGTCAAGTCTGTATGCTGAGTTCACACGCCCAGCGTGTACACGCTGGCGTACAGCAGTATACGCTGGCGTGTAGCATGCCGTACACTTGTAAAATTTCATTCTTTTGCACTCGGTCAACATGCCACATGTCATCTGACCTGAGAGTCCAACATCCCACGGCCAATCATCCCCTCTCAGATCTGAGTCTAACGTCTAAACCTATATAAAAACCCCGATTTGTGACTAGTTCGGGGTTCGAAAAAATTGAAAGATTGGAGCAAAAATTTGGGGTAATCCACACAAAGAGAACATCTAGAACGCTTAATCCTAGACGCTAGACTTCTATCCTACACACTGAGCATATAGCCTTTACGCTGTGCTTGCAGTCGAATCCAACGAACAATCATCCCCCTGCATCCACTGGAGCCTTTCGTTCGCCTTGTGTCAAATTCATAATTGCATTAGACCGGTGCATTGTAACTTTCCATTTTGCAATAATATTGACACATTTCTTTTGCTAAGATTTGTTACAGTTTTTCATTCATTATTATATGCTTATTGTTTATGTTCCTATACATTTACGCTCCGTTTGACATTAGTTATACTATTTACGTATAACCCAGTGTACAGTATAACGGTGTACGTTTGGGAAATCCTTGTTTGATCTGCGTGCAGACCATTCAAGGTACTCTACCTTCGTTAATTCCAGCTTACCCTCAAGCGGAGGTAGGGTCTTCTGTGCTTGTCCGGGGATCTCCTGGTTTTTGTTTCATTCCAGCCGGAGACCGATGATTTCAGACAGGACAGAAAATGGTGCTAGAAGGAGGGCCTGAAACTGTTTAAACTTATTTTGATCTCATACACACACCCCCGCGCTTCAGATCTGTACCCTGGTTTTCCCAGATTCACATTACGCCAATACTAAACCCGGTTCTGAACTTCTTGGATCTGTAGCTTGTTCTACAGCATTCTCAGCGTCTACACGCTGCACGCTGTAGACTTTTTCTACACGCTGCTACCAACCTACACATTGTAGACTTTGTCTACACACTGCCCAGCCCACCTGCACGCTGTATGTTGTAGACTTTGTCTACACGCTGCCCAGCCCACTTGCACGTTGTACGCTGTAGACCCTGTCTACACGCTGCCGAGCCCATTTGCATGTTGTACACTGTAGACCCTGTCTACACGTTGCCTAGCCCACTTGCACGCTGTACGTTGTAGACCCTGTCTACATGCTGCCGAGCCCACTTGCATGCTGTACGTTGTAGACCCTGTCTACACGCTGCCCAGCCCACTTGCATGCTGTACGCTGTAGACCCTATCTACACGCTGCCCAGCCCAGTTGCACGCTATACGCTATCTCCGTACACTAGTCATTGAAGCCTATATGCTGAGATCAGTCTATACACTATACGCTGCAAACTTAGGTGTACGTTGATAAGTATACCCGTTTCACATCCCTTCCATCGTGTTATATTCACAACTGTTTCATCATGAACACTGCGAATCCCAACGCTTCAACCGAGCCCATCACAGATATCATAGGCCCCATGGCCATTCAACAACCTATAGTACAACCCACGGCGGGACCTCGTCGGTCTCTCAGACTGCAAGGGAGGAACCCATCATTTAACATGATAACATAGGAGCAATATAATTTTATATGCATAAAAATCCAAGCCAGCTTAGCAGTGGATCAAACCGAAATGGAGGTTAAGAGACAATATGAAGTGTTTCATAGGGGAGGACATCAGTTCATCCCTTCACCACATGACATCATCCCTCTCCCTGAGCACTACTCTGAGCTCATCTCACAGCTCCTCCTAGTAAGGAATCAGCCTCTAGACCAGCCCATGCCAAACTCCCAAATAGAGGAGGAAGACGATTTCACGGCTCAGTCCGAACATGAGGATTCATATCATACCCTTAGCTCACAAACTTACGCAAACTCGTCGTTTCACCCATTCATGGGCGAGACAACGTCCTTCCAGCCATTTAAAATCACTTAAGCACATGTGCCTCAACAAGAGGCATCCGCTCTCATCCCCACTCCTCCTATGACCAATGCGTAATTCAATACGTGACCCCTC
Organism: Gnetum montanum; assembly: GCA_015680685.1. Taxonomy (NCBI): domain Eukaryota; kingdom Viridiplantae; phylum Streptophyta; class Gnetopsida; order Gnetales; family Gnetaceae; genus Gnetum; species Gnetum montanum. The sequence continues at coordinate 1,521,415 of MNCI01027496.1, forward strand.
TCCATTATTCCTCCTGTCACCATGTCACCCTCTCTCTTACAAATGCAACCACAACAACTCCTTCAGCTTAATGTAGACGTCACACTCCCATCTCAAATCCTTAGAATGCCATCTGTGATACCGGCTTCTATGGCTCCTCACTATATACCTCGGATACAAACTTCGGGAACACATTTCGTGGCCGCAACTCAACAAGTGCAAAGTATTCCCTCGTGAACCACAACGGGGAAATGGGCTACGACCGGTGTGCAACCGCATCAACCCCTTCACCACAATATGCCTCCTCTCGCAATCCCATCCGTGAACATCCCCCAGATACAACAACAATAGCAACAACAGCAACAACAGCCTTTCCCTTATGGCATGCCACNCAAGAACAGCAACAACAGCCTTTCCCTTATGGCATGCCACCTTTAGCGACGCCTGCAATAAACATACCACAAACGCAATTCCCGACTACTCAATTTTTTGCCTTCCTGCTTACCGTGCAACAGTCCAACCTTCCCACGTCACAACAACCTGTCGCTTCACCCAGTGCTCAAGACTGGGCAGATGCTAAAAAAATGATGCGAGAACTTACTGAGGAGGTAAGACGCCTTAAAATAGCTAACAGCGAAGAGCTTAAGGTCTTGGACTTTTACCAAGACGATCCTATTAGTTCTTCGGTGCCGCCACTGATGTTGCCAAAAGGCGTGTCTCTGCCTCAATTGACCAAATACAATGGGGAGGGAGACCCCAACGGCCATCTAGTCACGTTTAGATTAGAAAGTTTGTTACTTCAGGCATGGCCTCATGCAATCTTACGTGTCTTCACCATGTCCCTTACGGGGAGAGCATTAGACTGGTACCGGGCTCTACCGCACAATTCTATATCTTCCCTAGAAGACCTTTTACACTAGTTTGGGACCAGGTTTAAATATAATCTAAAACTTGAAGCTACATTAGACAGCCTAATACAGGTGAAACAAGCACCCCTTGAGCCTGTATAGAAATTCATTTAGAGATGGAGTGCTGCGTTGAATGAACTCCATGAAACAATACCTGAGACTTACTTGCTCACAATCTTAAAGGAAGCAGTAAATGATTTCATCAAATCTAAGTTGTACTACCTAAATGCACGCACTCTAAACCAAGCCTTTGTCTAAATAAAGAGCATAGAAGAGGCAGCACAAAATAGTCATGACCCCGCCTACATAGCCNAATAAAGAACATAGAAGAGGCAGCACAAAATAGTCATGACCCCGCCTACATAGCCTTTAAAAATCAACATACTAAAAAAGATAAGGAAAAGGCTAAACCAACAATGGCAGAGACTCAATGAACAGCTGCTCAGCAACAAGGTAAACTGCCTACCGCCCCCACTGGATACACTAAACCTCCCCCTAATGCTACACCTGGGCCGTCCACATCCCAAGACGCTACACTAGGCCAAGCGTAAAATTTTGAGAGGAGAGACCCCTCTCAGTACACACCACTGCCCATGAAACCTTCGTAACTGTTCGACCAGCTACTGAAGGTTGGGCTGATGAAGCATAAGCAGTTGTCCCCCGCGGCAATTCAGAGACATGATCGATTTTGCCAATTGATCGATAACCTGGGCTTGGTAACCCTAGACGAGCCCCCAATTCCAAGAGGCTTCAGGGTAGATCGTTTCTATGAATAGCATCAACAAAATGGACATGGCACAGACTATTGCTTCACTTTGAAGCAAGATATTCAACGAATGATCGATGCAGGCGAGATCACATTTGATGAGGTTAACCCAGTCAAACCGCAAAACCAGTCCATGGGTATATATAAAGATCCCTTGAACACCAAAGAAGCGCCCTACACGATCAACACTATTTACGTAGACAATAGCAGTGAAATGCCCAGGAAACCTTTCGTGGTTCATGTTCCCTCCACCCCGCAAATATCGTTACAAACTACATATCCCTCATGCGGTCCTCCTACCTCACGCAAACCTTTTGTCATTTGAGTGCCTCCCACTGTGGTGACAACGCAAGTGCCACCCCAAACTAAACCGTGTGTCGTTAGGGTGCCTCCTACTGGTACAATTGCTGGCATGACACCGTCGAATCGGCTTACCCCCTTTGTGGTCTGGGTGCCACCAGCGATTGCTATGGCTAAGGCAACAATGGTGACCCACCCCATCCCATTTGTCATTCAAGTCCCAAAACAATCCCACGTTCCAACTCCACATGCTCCCACGCAACCCACATGAGAATGCCTGGCAGACAGGCTCACGAGGGAATGTTTAGAGAAGGAACGTTTGGCAAAGGAACAATGACTGGCACTAAGGCCTCCGAAGCCAACCCCATTGAGCACAGTGCCTATGAATCCCACCAACAATGAACCAAACACGTGCTGCAAAAGGGAAGAACTGAGAGCACAACCCATGTCAACGCCAACAGTCACCGAAAGCAACACAAATGCCACCTCGCGCGAGATACAGCTATTAGGTCCAATGGATCAAGTGGCTTTGGACAAGAATTCACCCAATGGCAAAGACTTAGCTAACACCTTGACGCAGGTCACCCAGGCCCTTAAACAAAATAATATGTCATTAAGCTTATATGACCTTGTCTTGACCTCATCAGTTCATCGTGAAGCCCTAGTACAAATGTTGACATTGATCCCTATTAGTGAGAACTTACCTGGGGATGAGCCCTCTATACATGCGGTCATGTGTAAACACCAAGAATCCAAATCCAAATCATTAAACTTCCAACCTGAAAACATTAAAATAAACGAGAGAACAGGAGACGTCACTCATGAACCCATGTTCATAACCATACAAGTCAATCAGTTCAAGATACATCGGGTACGTGTAGACGATGGAGCAGCCACAAATGTGGTACCTTACCCCGTTGTAGAACAGTTGGGCCTTACAGACTTAATCAAGCCAACGGCTACAACCTGTCTGAAGTCTTTTAATGGGTCATGAGTAGTGGTCAATGGTACATTGACCTTGGACTTCATAGCAGGGGATCGGTTCCCCACATTCGTTGACTTTGTGGTTATCGATGAGATGCCTGGCTTCAACTTAAACGTGGGGCAGCCCTGGTTAGCCCAATTAAAAGCGGTGTCTTCCCCCATCCATCAGGAAATTCACATACCATATGAAGGGGATGAGATCATTATCCATGGAAATACCACTACCTCCACCATCTCATCTCACACGGAAGCAAACCCAGGCTCCGATGTTAAATTCGAAGAGCCCGAACTACGTGACCCACAATGCGAACATAAACTTGAAAAACCTGTGACGAACAAAACAAACAACACCTGAAAGGATGACCAGCACATTGAGGGTGATTCCTCAGAAACCACGGAAACAACATCTAAAACAGAAGCATCCGAAAGTATTGACTTAAAACTCGCTCCATTAGACGTCTCCTGGTCAGAGTTACCTTTCAATGTAATCAGCGAAGGAGATGCTGAATATCGAATTGTCCCCGTTAAACACCATACTACCATGAAAACAAAAGAAAATAAAAAAGATGCTAAACAATTAGTAAACATGCGCCTTAGTCCGAAATGACGTTAAACTACCACATGTCCACAATGACATAAAACTAGCCACGGTTAGAAATGGTCGGTCTACCAAGAAATCCACCAATATCATTTGAAATTTCCCTCATCGACACATGGCCCGAGATGGCCTTAAACTAGTGCATGGGGCCCGAAATGGCCTTAAACTAGAACATCAAGATTATAGTCCGTCATGACTTTAAACTGACACACAAGTACGCATGGCCCGAAACAGCCCTAAACTAGAGCACTTCTTGACGTTTTCCTTCTCTCAATTCAGGTTCGGCCTCCGAAGTTATGCTCACATTATTGTGTTATTAATTACAGTTTTTCTTCACATTCCCCTTTTCACAATTATCCTTTGATTACAAGTATATTCCTACTGGCATCCCTACTTCGTGCATTACACTTAAACAACAAAGCAAACAAAACATTTTACATTGCTGCATCATGTTTGCATTTAAACAAAAATAGCCAAAAGAACAAAAGATTTCCACTTTAAATCTACGTTTGTCAGTGTTCAAACAAACTCAAAATTCAAAGAAAAAAAAATATATATATAGTCATATATAGTTGGACAATTATAACAGTTAACTGATTCCACTCATCAATTCATGTACAACCCAAGGCAAAACATTTAGTTTACAACTCATGTAAAAATATGAGCCATGATAATATCAAAATGAAAACTAAACATCAAGGTTGGGAGGGCTATCCCCTTCAGACTCTTCGGCACCATGGGTCCCTGCTCCGCTGGGGCCACCTTCTTGAACATCGTCATCTCCCTGACCCTATGAAAAGGTAAAAGAAAATAGTCAACACAAAAAGGAAAGAGAAAAATCCCAAATGTTATTAAACGAACAAAATTCACAAGAATAAACTGCTTATCGTAGGAGACCCCCCTAAACCAAATTCCAACTGACGAAGAATTTCTTCCTCGGAGACACTAGCCTAGTCAGTCCCATTGAGACCCAGATAGACGTTCACTAAGGCCTTCCCTTTGTCAACCGCCGACCATGTGGGATGTTTCAAGGGAAATTCACCCACAGAGACCTCCTCGGAAGCAGTCATATTTACCCTCTTGGGTGATTCCATCTTAACTATGGTATGCTTGGCAAATGTATCAAATGCAGTGCGTAGACCCAGACCCTCTACGAACATCTCAAGCTGACACTTCTCTATAGATACCTCTTTTAGCGATTTCTTATAATGATACTTATGGGTCTTTTCATCTTGACCCCACTTCTACACCTTAGAAGCGAAAGACTTCTAATCCTTAATCTTAAGGTTCAATAAATCTATCTAGGCCTTACGCTCTGCTAGCTCCCGAGTCAGTGACACATGGCGATTCAGCAAGTTCCAATATCTGGTATAAGTGATCTCAGAAGTTCGCCAAGAATGATCACTTGTTAATCTGGCCGAGGTGAACTCATAAAGGGATTTGAGATCATCACGTTCGGCCGATAACTCAGAAACCTCTCTTTCCCTTGCCTGGATCTGCAACCATAGCTGTTCAATGGCACGCCTACAGGTCCAAAGCGATTTGGTGTTATGCACAAGACATTCTGCCACATCATCATAGACTTGTCTCGGTACTTGTTCAACTTCTGGCGGTAGTGCAGGCAAGCTATCAATACAAATAGCCTCAGATGGATCCCACTTTAGTTTAGCCCCTACCCACACGAAAAAAACAAGCATTAGACCTTAGATGGTAAAAAAGAATGTGAAAATCAAAGGAAGCAAAACGCTTGAGACGTCTGTACCTATTTCAGGGTGAGCTTGCTGAATGTGTTTAACCACCTCGTCAATGATACTGGTGACAAAATCCATTTTGCTTGGCATTTTGGTCCAAGTAAACGGTTCATGAGTGCGAGATGGACTAGCTTCAATGGTTGTTTCAGGGGGAACCACTATCATAGGCACTTCTAACCGCATCGTAGGAATCGTCCTAGTTTTAATATCTTCGTCTGAAAGAGATAAAAAACATAAAATTAAAACACTAAATAATGGAAACAACGATTTACAAGGCAAAAAAATAAAAATAAAACAAAAAATATACCAGATTCTTTGTTTCCTTACCAATTCGGAGGGTTGCCGAGGTCCAATCTTCCCCTGAGGAAGCCATCAAACATTTCATCAACACCATATCGGTCATCGACTAGTTCTATCTCTGTGGTGTCTTATGCCACTTCTTCGGTCACTTCCACCTGATCTTTGCTGACCTCTTCAATTAAATCCATTGGGACTTCCTTCTCCTCGATAATCATTTCTAGCTCCTGTCTTCTCACTTCTGGAGTTAGTTCTAAAGACATTCATAGATCCAACATTAGTTTCATGTAAACGGTTAAAAAAGAAAAAAAATGAATAAGACAAAAATAACGATGATGGCAATAAAACAAGTGCATCAAGGTTACTTACCTCGCGTAGGCATTTTAAATCGTATATGCTTCACCCTTGTCTCTTCTACAGTCGGGGCCACCTCTCTAGGGCGTTCGTGCTTCTGAACCTTCGATTTGGCTTTCCCGATGGTCTCCCTGATCACCCGATTAGCCCTCCTAGCGGTGTAGGGCACATTATCTGGTTCCAACCCCATGTTGTCATGTGTATGGATTGAACCACCAGATGACCCCTCTGTTGTGACAGAAACTGATTCATCGATCCCCTTGGGTGCATCTTGAGACTCAATAAATGGCTAATCCATGGGCGAGATAATTGAGTATGATCCCGCAAAACATATTTGTTATCTACACGAACCACTAAAAATTCGGCCAGGCGACGTAGATAACTGATGAAGAATGTGAAAGTAAAATGGGATTACGCCTCAACGTTTGAACGCAACCACACTATCTCCCCATGGAAACTGGACAGCAAAAACTGGGCCCAATTATAACGCATCCCGGTCTCTAAAATGGTCTGCATGATGCGCATGGCTTCCACCCTAAGACTCTTCACTTGAGATAGGGATTTAGGAAACACCCGTGCCCTAAACAGGGGATACAGTTCATTGACTTCCACCACCTTTGATGTTCCCTACATTGGGAACCCCTTAGAGCCCTTGAGAACACCCAACCAATCTTCCAGCTCACACACCACATGGAGCTCCTTCTACGCCCTGTCCAAAACCACGGTCACACCATCTGTCGGGACACCGAAGAGGTCTGAAAAGAACTGGCTGACAGATGAAAAACTATTTTGACACCCTTGATACGGGTGCTGTAGTAAGTGATAGAGTCATCAAATGAATCAACAATTCCAATCATTTCAGTTACAGAGACATCAAGGCTTGGGGTTGTGAATAGCTCCATGAGGCTGGCATCATTGAAACAATAGACGATAGGCAGTGGGGCATTGGTACGTAACCATCACTGCGCCTTGTTGACTTTCCCAAATTTCATGGACAAGGTGCTCTCAGTCCGCCCTGTCGTGATAGTGTCTCCACCAGGGGAACATTAACTGTAAGCACAATGTAAAACCATAGCACCAGTATAACCAACGTTGCAGCCGAACAAACAAACTAAGGCGTTAGAGAAATATCATCACTTACCTTCAGTCATGGGATTCATATTGCTAGGAGCCAAATCAGTATCATGGGGGAAAATCGGTCCATTACGTGACCAATCCCCATGCAGCCACCCCTGAGCCACGCATTGCGCAAACGCCTTGGATAACTATTTATGAAAATGAACGATGTCACCTTTAGTCTGAGCTAATACAGCTCCACAGAGAGTGGGACCTACCATGAAGGTCTCTAAAGCGGTGTGAGCTAGTGCAAGTCCATCGTCACCTAGGCATATTCCATCTTTGTCAACTTGGGGCCTGCAAAAGAACGGTCATCAGAACAGGAGCAAACACTAAACAACAGAATAGAAACGACAAATTAAACAACCTTACCTCTCCACCCTGTACATCGTGCCCGGAGGGTTCTGAAATAATGTGTGCGCACGAGTGGCTAAAAATAAGGTGCTATTGAGATAGTAAGGGCCACATGGCAATAAGTCCCATACACATGATAACGGATGGGTAGATCTGGGCCCTCGAAAGAGACCGTCCTCAATCGCAAGCGGTCCCTCGTCAATGTCCATCATGAAAGCCATAACGCCGCTTGAAGATCCTAGGAACATTATCTCAAGCATGCTTCGCGTTATTTTTTCACTTAGATGGGACCATATTACTACCCTGAATCTGTCTAAAATGAAGGCAAAAAACTCACAGGACCCTTCCTTGAACCATACCCCATTGTTATCAATAGTCATATTAGGGGCAGGTTCGTTGGAATCAATGGGCCCGAACCAAGCCAGAATCCCAAGCAGCTCAACCACTAAGAGGAAAGGCTTAGGATCCCTGCAAATACCCAAAATGCCATGGTAAATCAATTCTACGCGAAAATGAAATAATGAAATGAAGTTCCACATTTGGGGCCAATACTTCAAAAAAAGTTGCAAATTGTTTACACTCAGCGTGTAGACCCTGCATGCTGGAAAACTATTTGCACTCAGCGTGTGGACCCTGCACACTGAAAAACTATTTATGCTCAATGTGCAGACCCTGCACACTAGAAAACTATTTGCGCTCAGCGTGCAGACCCTATACACTGGAAAACTATTTACGCTCAGCGTCGTTCTCGTACGCTGAAACATACAACCAGAGACCTCACGCAAATCCCATATGCCCAAATAGCAAATACGAAAGAAAGCAATTAACCAAGGCAAGATCACAGCCGACCTGCACGCTAATCCAGGCCACGATGGAATCCTAGGCCTAGGCAAACACTGAAGCATGGCCTCACTTTCCTCTGCGAAGGTCAAGCTGGGCTCCTTCCTTCCGTGGCCTTCTACTTCCTTTCCCTTACCCATCGCTTTACACCGAGCTGAACCCTGCACACTAGGGTTTGGTCCTTTACGCCGAGCTGAACCTTGCATGCTGGGGTTTGGTATGCTGGGGTTTTAACCCTGCACGCTCGGGTCTAATCTTGTACGCTACACTGAACACTACACGCCGAAGATGACTGTGCCTTCACGTCGTCGCTGTGGTTCTGAGGTTCACGTTAAAACTGTTGTTTGATGTCCACATTCACGCTGAAACTATCACCTGAAATGTATGTTCACGCTGCGACTTGGGTTTACACTCACGCCGCGACTTGGATTTACGCTCACGCTGCAACTTGGGTTTACACTCATGCTACGATTTGGCTCATGTTCACACTGCCTTTGTTGACTGACAGGTTCATGCTCACACCTTGCATTATATATATATCGCCATGTTGACCCCACCACCATTACCACCAGCTTGAATATTTTATTCAATTTAATCAAAATTAATCAAAGTACAAAGTACGGGCAAATGGAAAAGAAAAATAACAAGATAATGAACACTACCACATACCATATTCCCTTGCAAAGAAATTCTGGTTGCCCACACTAAACATTTTGGCGCAAACTCCTCAATCAACTAGACATCATCAACGAACGGTTAAATGGCCCGGTAAGGCCTTAAACTACCACATACGGCTCGGTAAGGCCTTAAACTGCCACATTCGGCCTGGTAAGGCCTTAAACTACCACATTCGGCCCGGTAAGGCCTTAAACTACATTTGGCCCGGTAAGGTCTTAAATTGCCACATTTGGCCCGGTAAGGTCTTAAACTGCAACATACGGCCCGGTAAGGCCTTAAATTGCCACATTTGGCAGGGTAAGGCCTTAAACTTCCACATTCGGCCCGGTAAGGCCTTAAACTGCCATGCGTCCAGGTATGATGATAAACTACCACCGCATACGTACACATAATTTACGTTGCTTAGAAGTGTGTAACAACCCCTACTAGCTCACTCTGCCCTCTGTTTATTGACAGGAGCAAGCCTGATGGATTACCAGCATCTATTCACACCATTGACCATCGATTGACCATATGGAAAGATCACAAGAGAAATCAACATAAAGTCTATCAACTTAGGTACATCAACAGACAATACATTCGTAGCCTCAACGCAACAAACATTAGACAGCTATGAAGGTGTGACAAGATCCTTGGACATAGAACCTGATAGCATCACTAAAGATCCTTTAACTGAAACCCCCGTAACCATGCCTGACGACGAAGTTAAGATATTAAAATTGAGCACATTATTGCCACCCCAACTTGCTAAAGGTATAGAACACATGCTTCGAGACAACATAAAAGCATTCACTTGGTCTCACACTGACATGCCTGGGTTAGATCCTCGAATCGTACAACACAATATTATACTCAATCCAAAATTAAGGCCAGTGAAACAAAAAGCACGAAAGGTTAAGCCTGAGGTAGCATTGGCAGTTCGCAATGAGATCACCAGACTTTATCAGGCTGGTTCATACGGGCTGTTGACTATGCTGACTGGGTATCCAACATGGTCATTATTCCAAAGAAGAATGGAAACATCCGCCTTTGCATTGACTTCTGGGATCTCAATGTCGCAACCATAAAAGATGATTTCCCCCTGCCTAGCATTGATCAACTAGTTGATTCGACCGCTGGACATGCCTTGTTATCTTTCATGGATGGATTTTTAGGATATAACCAGATACGCATTAACCCGGAACATTAGCTCAGGACTACCTTTATGACACCATGGGGTACTTTTTGTTAGACGATGATGCCATTCGGTCTCAAGAATGCCGGGGCCACATATCAAAGGGCAATGACATTTATTTTTAGCGATTACATACTTCATTCACTCAATGAGTATGTGGATGACATTGCAATTAAATCAAAAACACCAGAGCAACACATCCAAGACTTAGATTTGGTCCTAAAAAGTTGCTTAAAATATGAACTTAGGCTCAACCTAAAGAAATGTGTCTTCGGGGTAAAAACGGGCAAGATGCTAGGTTTTGTAGTGTCAGAAATAGGAATACGAGTAGATCCAGATAAGGTTAAAGCTGTCATCAATCTAAAACCACCAAGCAACCTTACGGAACTTCGAGGTCTACAAGGTAGATTACAGTTCATCAGGCATTTCATAGAAAAACTGATGGACAAGTTGAAACCTATGAACCATTTGCTACGAAAGAATGTCCACTTTGAATGGACTCCACAATGCCAGGAAGCATTTGATAACATTAAAACGACACTTGTTCAACTACCGACAGTGTACCCTCCATAGAACAATAAACCTTTCAACTACCGATCATGTCTATGCTTTGTCAGAAACGAGAAGATGGAACCGAAGTCCCTGTGTACTATTTAAGCCACGCATTAGTGGCCCATGAAAAAAAGTAGAACGAGGTGGAGAGGTCATGTTTAGCCCTTGTCTTTTCCCTAAAGAAATGGCGACATTACCTCTTCCATAACCAAGTCAACATAATCTGCAAAGATAATATGCTCAGAGCCATCACCGGTAACATTTACGAGTCAAGCAGAATAGCGCGTTGGAAAGCCATGATAGCTGAATTCAACCTACATTACATATCGCAGTCATCAGTCAAGGGTCAAGCCATAGCGAACCAAGTGACTACATCACCAACACATGATCAAGCAACAATAGAGCCAGAGTTTCTAAACGAAAACATGAGCACGATAGACATAGTGCCCGATGATTACGAAGCCATTTTAAACTTTGATGGAGCATCCACCTCTCGAGGGGGAAGTGCTGTCACTGTCATCACCTATGCCTCTGGGGAGATCTGATCCTTTGCTTACCGCTTCAACTTTCACTGTACCAACAACATAGCAGAGTATGAGGATCTCCTTAGGGGCCTTACGGCAACGTTAGCTTCCAACATCACATGACTTGTCGTCAGAGGAGACTCACAACTAGTTTTAAACCAAGTCACAGACGTCTATACATGTAAAGCACAACATTTACAACCATACTGTGATTTGGCTAAGCACTTACTGAAGCGATTCAAAAGTATAGATGTGCAACATGTTTCCAGAAACGATAACACCATTGCAGATGCACTTGCCACGCTAGCTCTAAACATATCACCAAGCATGTTCCACATGTTGCCTAGCGCCATAATCAGTTGCGCTACACCCATAATTGATACTCCTGATGAATTACTGATTGCATCTGTTAGTACAACACACGCAGTAGAATGGTATGATGACATAAAAGAGTACCTTCTACACGATGAAACACTGCAACACCTAACGAATGCTGAAAAGGGCACAGTAAAAAAATGTTCTCGACAATATGCACTAGTAGGAGACACGTTGTGTCGTCGATCTTATGAAGGCATACTGTTAACATGCATTAGTAGCACTGATGGCCAAACCATCGTCGAGCAAGTACATGATGGACTATGCAGAGGACATATAACATCTAAAGCAATGGTGACAAAAATAAGACGTCTGGGCTATTATTGGCCACACATGGAGTATGACTGTTTCTCCAAGGTCAAAACGTGCAGTATCTATCAAAAACAAAGCAATATGATACATGTTCCACCAAATGAGTTGCATATAGCCCAAAGCACCTGGCCCTTCCAGAAGTGGGGGTTAGACCTTATTGGGCCAATAACACCCTCATCTTCTGCAGGACATAGCTTCATCATAACCACGACAGAGTATTTCATGAAGTGGGTAGAAGCTATTCCCCTTAGAAAGACCACATCCAAACACATATGCAACTTCATTCTAGAAAATGTTGTGACCCGTTTTGGCATTCCAATGACCATCATCACGAATAACGGGCCACAGTTCAGCAGTGCCGAAACTAGAAATTTTACTGAAAGCCTAGGGATCAAACATTCACTTTCATCTCCATACTACCCTCAGAGCAATGGACAAGCTGAAGCTACAAACAAAATCCTAATCATAGTGCTCAAAAGGATGCTTACTCAAAGCAAGAAAAGATGGCATGAACAGATGGTATATGCACTATGGGCTTATCGCACTATGCATCAGACTTCTACAGGTAAAACATCATATAGTCTTGTTTATGGTTTAGAAGCTGCTTTACCCTTGGAATTGCACCTACCGTCTTTAATTATTACACTTTTCGGACTCCTCGACGAAGGACAAAACAATAACTTATGCATTGTTGACTTGGACTTGATAGAAGAGGAACGCACACGTGCGCTCAATCAGATTGAGTGGTACCAAAAGCAACAATGACATCGCTATTGACACAATGTTCATAAGCGTCCTATCAAGGAAGGCGACCTTGTACTCAAAGCCGTTCGGGAACATACGGATAAATTGTCAGCCAACTGGGAAGGGCCCTACTTAGTCACCAAAGCATACGACAACGGAGCATTTAAACTAGTCGACATGGAAGGGAATGAACTGGCACATCCGACCAACCATTTGTACTTGAAACCATTCTACATTTGAATGAACTCAGGTATGCGCTTGTCCTGGAATCATGACGATAAATTGATACCACAACTCATCCTGGAATGATGACGATAAACTGATACCACAGCTCATCTTGGCATCATGACAGTAAACTGATACCACGGAATGTCCGCAATGACAATAATCTAGCACCTGTCTAGTATGACATTAAACTGCCATAGTCTCATTCGCTAGAGTCCGCTAAGACTATAAATTGGTTTGCCTCTCCACAGTCCGCCAAGACTATAAACTAGCAACATACCGTCCGCTACAACGCGAAACTGGCAATCTCTAAAGGGTTATGACATAAAACTAACCCACGACAGTCCGCTATGACTATAAACTGACAAGTTCATCTCTAGCCTCTCGATCTGTAGCGGCATTCAAACTTCATCAGAGTCGCTGCCTCACTCATCATCAATTGATCCTAACAACATTGCTGCCGTTCATATGCAGTGCCGAAACTCTCATCTGGTGCCTTTGTTTTATCAGTTGCTGTTCAAGTCTAAGCTCACTCACTCACTTGTGGTTTCTTGTCTTCTTGAAGTTGTGTTTGCAGGATGACACCCAGAGGTGTTCGTATGAGAATGCACTTCGCTACAGCAGCAAGGTACCACATTGTTCCTAACACACGTGACAAGGTTAATCAAGCCATTCACTAGTACATTTCCCATTACATATCCCATTTATTCCTCAACATACTCTACTCAGTTGCACCCCTGATACACCTAGTGTAGCTTGAAACATTGAGCACATTGTTGCACACTGCAACACTTTTAAGCAGTTGCAACCAACAACATGGCATTTGAGCATGTGCACAAGATCAAAACGAAGCTTTACACCAAAAAAAAAACAAGTCCTCCAAGGAATGCAACACATCATCATGTGGCCCTGGTTGTGTCGACAAGTCCTCTTAAACACTAAACAAGAGTCTTGTTCTGCCAAAGGACATACACCTCATATCTTGGTCCCAAGTCTGCTAGACCATGGCTATTTACAAGGATGAACATGACCCGTACACACACTAGAGCATCCCCTTCACCTCGCACAATCCCTTGATCAGTTTCCAATCCCCACAATTTCCATTTCCTTGATCCAGCGACGAACTTCATTTCCCCAATCCTATGTACTACTGAACACGGTGCGATGACATTTGGTCAGGTGTCGAAAGACAATACTACTAAGTTTCTTGTGGTGTTTTGTACTTCTTTGTTGACGCTTCTCGGGTAGATTCCTCCAAGCGTCAACAAAGAGGGGCCAATGAAACACCACAAAATTCTGAGCTTAGTACTTCTTCAATAAGAATCGAGTTAAGTCATGATGCTCCCCAGCATGACTGAAGCTTGAGGACCCCACAGACAGCCTCAAGTAGAGTCGAACTCAACAAGAAACGGTTCCTTGGGACCCGTAGGGGATTACGGTGACATCTGGCATCAAACCTGGTAGGTTTTAAACTCAAAAAACCTGGGTTTCACTGAGTATGCAGCAAGTATCCAGCATATACACCCAACGTATATGCCCAGCGTGCAAGTTTACAGCGTGTACGCCCAGCGTATACGCCCGGTGTGTACAGCGTATACGCCCGGTGTGTACAACGTATACACCCAGTGTGTACAGTGTGTACGCCCAGTGTGTAGCATAACATATACCAATCAAAGCTCTCTAGAACTGTATCAGATCAAGTCGAACTGAGCTGAACATCTGCAAGTAGCATTCTCGTGACATTCGAATTGAAATCCAAGGGCTGAATTTGATACTTCCTATTGTAGTAGTAGTTTGTAAAAATAACTTCTGTTGTTTTAGTCAAGTCTGTACACCGAGTTCACATGCCCAATGTGTACACACTGGTGTACAACAGTATACGTTGGCATGCAGCAATATATGCTTGCATGCAGCACACTGTACACTTGTAAAATTTCATTCTTTCGTACTCGGTCAATGTGCCACATGTCACCCGACCCAAGAGTCTAGCATCCCATGGCGAATCATCCCCTCTCAGATTTGAGTCTAACATCTAAACCTGTATAAAACCCTGATTTTTTACCAGTTTAGGGTTCAAAAAAATTGAAAGATTGGAGCAAAAATTTGGGGTAATCCATTCAAAGAGAACATCCAGAATGCTTAATCCTAGATGCTGGACTTCCATTCTGCACGCTGAGCATACAACCTTGACGCTATGCTTGCAGTCGAATCCAGCAAACAATTATCCCCTTGCATCCACTGGAGCCTTCCGTCCACCTTATGTCAGATTCACAACTACGTTAGACCGGTGCATTGTAACTTTCCATTTTGCAATAATATTGCTACATTTCTTTTGCTAAGATTTGTTATAGTTTTTTGTTCATTATTGTATGCTTATTGTTTACGTTCCTATACATTTACGCTCCGTTTGACATTAGTTACGCCGTTTACGTATAACCTAGCATACAGTATAACGGTGTACGTTCGGGGAAATCGTTGTTTGATCCGCGTGCGGACCATTCAAGGTACTCTACCTTCGTTAATTCCAGCTTGCCCTCAAGTGGAGGTAGGGTCTTCTGTGCTTGTCCGGGGATCTCCTGGTTTCTATTTCATTCCAGCCGAAGATCGATGATTTCGGACAGGACAACACCCATCATTGTTTGACTCAAAATTTGCAACATGATCAACTGCTATAGCTTTTCCCTTAGCATTATAATGTTCATGTTCAGCCTCCTTTTTTTCCTTCTCTTACAACCACTACCTCCTTGATCTCTACTCTCCTATGTAATCTTCAAAGAAATTTGGAATTTTTCATCCAAGAAGACCCACATTTTATTAACCTTAGCTGATATTTCAGAGATAAATTTTTGGATTAGTAAGGTTTTCCTCTACACCACTTCATCAAGTGGTGCCTCCTTCTCATTGTCAGAAAAATGGACCTCATTCTTGTGGAGAGAGGGGTCTGTATTATACTCCTCTACACA
The DNA here is from genome assembly GCA_015680685.1 of Gnetum montanum. Lineage (NCBI taxonomy): Eukaryota > Viridiplantae > Streptophyta > Gnetopsida > Gnetales > Gnetaceae > Gnetum > Gnetum montanum. The sequence continues at coordinate 1,537,209 of MNCI01027496.1, forward strand.
TTTATGTTTTTTAGCTCACCTTCTTCTTTAGCTACCTTCTCAATGAGTGTTTGGATCTAATGGATCCTTAGCTTCAAAAATCTCCCTTAGGCATAGACCACAAGGGTTCTCCTTGTTTTAGTTCAGAGCCCATCTATGATGTGGCATAGTTGATCTCTTTGAGAATAGTCATGGCCTAAGCATCAGTGCAACAGGGAGTAGTACCTATCCATGATTACATCCAAGGACTAATGAGTGCATTGTTTCCATTGCTCAATTTTCCTTCTCAAGTTGGGCACTCTAAAGTATGTTTAATACTTATCATTGAAGAGTTCAACCATTGTACTCCATCTTTGAATAGATTCTGGTTCCAAGGACCAATACCAACTTTCTACTTCCTTGATGAGTGTTTGTGGAAATAATTATTGCTCAATTTTCCTTCTCAAGTTGGACACTCTAAAGTATGTTTAATACTTATCATTGAAGAGTTCAACCATTGTACTCCATCTTTGAATAGATTCTGGTTCCAAGGACCAGTACCAACTTTCTACTTCCTTGATGAGTGTTTGTGGAAATAATTTTAGCTTTTTCCAATCATTCTCCACATTTTGCAAGGCATAGGCATCATGAAAGGCTTGTATGTAATTTTTGTGAATCTAAATTATACCCTGTTTCAAACTTGGGGATATTACTCATATCTAATTTAGCTATCTTTCTTGTGCCTGGCTAGTATGCTTATAGCCTCTACAATGTTCAATATGTTCTTGGTGGCCAATAGAAGCTCATCATAGTCATAGTAGTCTTTATGGTCCTTATCATGGCTATGATGTCTATGATGAGTCCTAATATTCCTTCTTTCTTTGTGATAATCATCTCCTTGTTGCTCATGCCCATGGTTTCTATCATTTATGTGGGATCTACGATCATCCTTATCCCACCGTTCACCTCCATCATGGTTATTATTACTTCCGTGACTTTGATCAGAGTTGGAGAAGGAAGATGATGAAGATGAAGAAGGCAAAGAGGAAGGAGAGCTAACACCAAAGAAATGCCTATTACTTCCTCTTATTTGGTCCCTACCTCATTCACCATGTTTGTTTTTTTCCTGGTTCTTTTCCTTGTTCCTACCTTGGCTACCATCCTTCGAGGCCCCTTGATCTTAGAACCCATTGTTCCTAGAACTAGGGTTATCCACAATGGATTGCAAACACTAGTTAAGGATCTCCTCATTAGAAAGAGGAGAATCTATGTATTGAGAGGTCTTCGAAAATAAGTCCTTGCCTTCTTTGTATGCTTGCAGGAACAAGTTGGTAGGAAACTGTTAGCGTTTTGAGGCCTCATATTTGGCTTCCATTTGCTAATTTTTCTTTTTCTATGCTTTTTCGGGATGATTATCTTGATAAGCATGATCTTGAACTTTGTGCTTTTCATTGAGTCCTATAATGCCCAACTTGACATGATTGTTCATCAGTATCATAGGAACAAATCAGTTGGGAGGCAACACAATGTTGCCTTCCATGTTCCTCCACTATAGTTGCTCATCTTGGTGTAGGATGAAGGTGGAGTCTAGAGTGTAGACATTTGAATGAGTATAGACCACCTTGAATTGTTGAGGCATCGGTGCCTTGTGGCTTTCCCATCATTGTTGATTAAAGTCACCTATGAATGGTGATAGAGAGTTTTCCTTATAAGAAGAAGCCATATTAGTGATTGAGAAAAATAGTATGCTTTTGTTATTTTCTTTGTCTCTAATGGTGTTAACATTAAGTTTGTTTTATAATGTTAGTAAATGATTTTACTATCTCTTCTAGGTAGCACACTTAGCTAACTAAAATCCCTAACAATGGTGCCAATGATGAGCAATTAGTAGTCCCTACATCCAGCCATATGAATCACAAGCATTACACTAGCAATCTTGTCAATTTCCATGAACTTTAACTCTCCAAATGCCAATAGCAAAGATAGTGACCTATGGACATGATCGTTATCTTCTTGGCTTCACTTGTGTTGGTGCAAGTGTATGGTTAAGTGAGAGCCAAGGCACATGATTTGTATTAATTTTAATATTTTATTCTAATTATCTTAAGTATGAAGTAAATTAATTAATTTGACATTAATTTAAGTAATTATCTCATGCCTTGGTCTATTTCCTAACGTAGGTATTTGGGCCCAACTTTTGTACATATCCTAAACTTGTTACAACACTATTGGGTTACCAAGTGTTAAGCTATTAAGCATACCAAGTGATAACACTTATGCCCAAGTGATAACAATGCTAGGATTACCAAGCATCAACAATATGCTCAAGGTTGTCATACCTATGTGTATTAATTAAATGCATTAATTAACTAAGAGCATGAATAGTAAAGTGCATGAAAGTAAACATTAAGCTATTCCAAGGGTTGTAACGTATTTCAAGAATCTCATCTTTATTACTATCACATCAATGTGTCTAGGTACATTGGTGCTTGAATAAGGATCCATACAATCCTTGATTCCTACTACAGGCACTTAGAAAATATTCTAACTGTTATAGAAAAACTTGCAAGAAATTCATTATGTTATTAACTCAATGGTGCCATAAATGTGGCAGGTGCACCCATTTATATAGGAAAAGATAGATGTCACATTGATGCATATGCATTGATGCATCAATGAGGATGCATCGATGCAACACAAACTTTACGATTCATCGTCATCCTTTCACCAAAATTCCTATAAGGGAGATTTTGAACCTCTCCTTCTTAAGAACATCCTTAGGCAAGACTACTAGTTTTGGCAATGAAGTTTTTGACTTATCTATTCTATCATGAATGATGTCAATGTAATTATCATGTTCCCTTATTACTAGATCCTTGTAAAATTTAGTATATGTTCCTACATATAGTTACATAATCATAATGATTCTAAATATTGCTTTCTCTTGTCCAATGTATGATAAGTTCTACAAATTGAGAAATTATGTTCTTCACTAAAAGTTACATTTGAAAAATATGTGTTGAAAATCTTTGGTAATTGATTTTTGTTAATTAGTGGTATTGTTGGATCAGCTAACCTAAGATTAATGTAATTTTTTAGGAGAATGTGTTGACTGATAATCATAGGTAATGTCTTAATTAGTTCAAATGTTCCATCCCTCATAACTTGTTTACATTCTAATAGTGATTAGTTAGACACATCATCAACCACTCTCTCAAGAACTATTATTGTTGCAATATTGCTTGATCTAGGCTTTACCTTTCTTATTGATGAGCAGTGAGGTACCCCTACACTCAACCATACGAATACGAGTGTTTCACGCACGATCCGATTGAATTCCAAGGACTAAGTGCTTATGCGCCCTTGTGGAACAAGGATGGGTTGGTTGATCGTTGTCTTCCCAAGCTTACCTGTATGTCACGATTGTATGGTTAAGTAAGCTTGAGGAATATGATTTTTATAGCTTTTATGTTTTAATGTCCTATGCTAGTAGGGAAGGAAAGAGGTAACTAAGTGACTAATTTAACTTAACTACTCATTAACTAAGTTCTAACTAATCCTAACACCAGCATCTATTCCCACTTTCCATACACATCCTGAACTAGTGCAACACTATTGGGATTACCAAACGCTAATCGTTAATGGGTTACCAAGTGTTACACGCATGCTCGAAGTGGTCGTGCTTGTGTAATTTAATGATTTGCTTAATTGATCAAAATGAATTGTTGTGCTAATAATAGAAATGTAAAGTGCATAAAATAAAATAAATGCATAAGAAAATAAAATAAAAGAGAGTGGTTACTCTAGCAATCACTCTAATAGTTATTCTAATAATTAGAGTAACTGCTAGAGTAACCACTCTAATAATTAGAATAACTACTAGAGTAACCACTAGAGTAATCACTCTCATCATACCCCCACAATTGAATGAAAACTCATCCTCGAGTTCCTTACAAAATATTGGGAAGGTATGGGATTATTGACTAATTGACAATTGACGGTGGAATGGGATGACAGACTCAATGTGCCTAGTGAATGGATCAATAAGCATATTACAACATTAGTGTTCATGACCATTGTGGTGAACACTTGTACATAAATGACATCCAAGCCTTTATTTGGAAACTTGAAGAGAAAAAGAGAGAGAGGAAGAAGATGGAGCATGTTGTTGCCAATACCAAGATTGCGCCTTCCGTTGTTTATCCATAGCCATGCCACCAAACTTGCTCCTTTTGTAAATGCTCCAATTTTGGTCTATCCTAAGTGCTTCCTCCAAGCCTAGTCCATTTTTTGTATGATCACCATCTGCACACACAACATATTCACAAATGAGAAAGGATAGATAATCCACAATGCAGTTGATACCTTGCCTCGATATGAAGCACATTGGGTGAGTTATGGTTATGGCAGAAACTGGTTCAGAGATTTATCATTGGCAACTACACAAGGTGTAGGATTTAGGCAATTAGTAAAATGGAAAAAATTGAAAAATTTGTGCCAGGGCCCCCATGACTAAGAGCAAACCTCTGGTAGCTATAAGATGGAAAAACATGAGGAACAAGAAAGATGAAAAATATCAACGGCAATGCCAATAAAATGGATGTTATGGATGGGGATGAAATAAGAAATGATTGATTGCAGGAAATGTTTAAGGAAAAGAAGTTAATAATTGCACCAAAAAGAAATGCTAGTGGGTCCTCCCCAAAGCAGACTCATGCCCTTTATGCCCTGACAAACCCACAAACCAAAGAGTCCATAGGCTCTAGAAATATCATTTGGAAGCAAGAATTAAGAACTTACCCATAAGAATTCATCAAAGAAAAACAATGCATCAACCCAGAATGGACTAATGATAAAATTGGCAATGAGGTGGAAAATGGGAAGAAAGATGGAGAGGGGAGAATGGAATGAAATCCCAAGAACAAGGTTGTGTAAAGCCCCTTATGTATTTCATGGTTAAGATAACTAACTAGAACTCATCCCAAATCTAGACTCAAACCAACCACATTCAGTAACCTCACATCAATACACTTGATCAATCCATCCTCTTGAGGCAACAAGAATGATTCCACAAAGAGTGACCACCATCCCAAGGAGAGTGAGATGGAGAATAAGGAAGCAAGAAAGGGCCTTAGTTAGAGGAAACATTCAAGCATGGGTAGCATGTCTTTCTAGTGTCATAACCAATGCTTGTAGCCCATATTGCTTTATGATGTCTAAGGGGTGTGCTTTGAATTCTCACCTTTTTCTGTTTTTTCTTTTCTGATGTTTATGCATGAGAACCACACCATGCAAAGACTTATTTTTATTCACTTAGCTTCTTGATATTTGAACAATGTCAGACTGGCAGAAAATCCAAAAAAAAAGCATCCAAGCACCTAAGAAAATGGCTAGTACCAATGCATCGAATCCCCTTGAAGTCACATCCTTTTCATCCTTTGAGTCTTTCCTTGGATTGAAAAATACCCAACCACCAATTCATTAACAAGTTTACTTAGAAAAAGGTGACTGTATAGTTCCAAGCCAAAGGAGACCATAGAGTTGTATGGATGAGTGGACGGTGTGGACTCATTGCCTATTTTACCAAAAGAACCATATCTTAATATCAACAACATAATTCAAAAGTAAAACCCAAACATTAGCAATCAATATGATATAATTCAATCCACCATCATGAGCACTTATTAGATGATGAATAAAAGTAAATCAAGCAAACAAAGAAATAGTAAAAACATGAACGATGGTGTAAAACAAAAGAAGAAAAGTTCAAAGAATGTGTAAAATAAAAAATGTGTAAAATAAAAATTCAAAAAGAACTGAGGGCCTAGAACAGTTAGCATAGGTGGCCATCTCTCCCATGACTAAGTTGGAAAGAGGAGATTCGAAATAGTGAGCAGGGTTGTCCATCAAGAGAGGTAGCATGTGTACTGGCTATCTTAAGCTCCTGAAAAGCTTGGGTTTGTTGCACATGGATCAAAAGTTTCTTATTCGGGCTCTCAGGTTTGTATATTGTCATGGCTCTTGAAGGAAAAGTTGCATAAATAATATAAAGTCCTTCTCACAGTGTTTGAAATTTAGTACGTTGTGGCACATGTGTGGGATTCCAATAGAGAACTTTATCTCCTGGCTAATATTTAACTTTTCTAATTCTTAGGTCATGGCATTGTTTATTGAAGGCCTTGTGCAATTCATTAGATGAAATGGCAACTAATCAATTTTCATCTAGCAAGTTAAGGATTACTAACCGTTGTTTATGTGTTAGATCAAGGTCAAGGTTGAGGTCACATGTTGTGGAGAGTATATGAAGCTCAGTTTGAATGAGAAGCATTGGTAATTTATCGTACACTAACTCATAGGGAGAGTAGCTTGTAGGGATTTTCCATGTGGAGCGGTATGCCCAAAGAGCATTGTTTATTTTAGTACTCTAGTCTCACCTAAACTTGCTAATGGTTCTTGTCAATATCTTCATAATCTCCCTGTCGATGACTTCTGCTTGACCATTCACTTGGGGGTGGTATGGTGTAGTCAATTTATGCTCAACTCCTAAGCATTGCATTAATTTATGAAAAGTTGCATTTGTGAAGTGTGTACCATTATCTGAAATAAGTGCACGAGGCACACCAAACCTATTTATGATTTGTTGTTGAAGAAATCGTGCAGTTGTAAATGATGTACAATCCTTAACAGCAGCTACTTCTATCCATTTTGTTAGGTAATCAACAACAACAATAATATAAGCTTTTCCATTGGACATTGGTGTAATTGGCCCCATAAAATCAATTCCCCAAATGTTGAAGGGTTCTAATGGTTGAATCCATTGTTGTGGACCCTCCATTCTAGTAATCATTCCCCCATCATGTTGACAACGCTCACAAGATTGGATGAAACGATGGGCATCCTGAAATAATGTAGGCCAATAATATCTTGCAAGCAGGATCTTGATGGCCATTTGTCTCCCAGTGTAATGACCCCCACAAGGACCCTCATGAGCATCTTGGAGAACTCACAATTGATCTATATTGGGAACACACCANACAATGGAGATAAATGATCAGCAACTACATTCTCGGTGCCCTTCCGATCGATCATCATTAAATCAAACTCTTGTAAGATTACAAGACATTGTATGATATGAGGGCTTACCATTGGCTTATTCATGAGGAACTAGATTGCACTATGATTTATATGTATATATACTTTATATCCCAATACATAGTGTCTAAACTTTTCTAGTGCAAACACTATAGCCATTAATTCTTTCTTTGTGGTAGTGTAGTTAAGTTGTGCACCAGCGATACTTCTACTTGCATAGTGGATGTAATAAGGATGCTTCTATTCATCTAACTATGTAAGTATGGCTCCTAAAGCATAGTTGGATGTGTCAATCATGATATGGAATGGTTTGAATTAGTTAAGAGCTTGTAGAATGGGTGTTGCTAGTAGCTTTTGTTTCAGAGTTTGGAAAGCTAATTCATATTCCTTAGTCCACTCAAAAGGCATGTCCTTTTTCATTAATTCCACCAATGGTTTGAAAACCTTTGAAATTTTTTTAATAAATCGCCTATAGTAGCCAGTATGTCCAAGGAATGATCAAATGCCTTTGACAGTTTCCGGTTGATGGGTAATTCCTTGGATAATTTTTATTTTCTCGGGGTCTTTCTCTATCCCTGTATGTGAGATTTTGTGCCCTAGTACTACACCTTCTTAGACATCAAATGGCTTTTCTGCTAGTTGAGCCTAAATTGGTTTCTACACATCTTTTTAACACTTGCTCCAATTGGTCCAAGGCTTGATCAAAGTTTGCTCCATAAGTAGAGAAGTCGTCCATAAAGACCTCTACGCCATTCCCTATCTGCTGTTAGAATATGCTTAGAACTAGTTGTTGAAATGTTGCAGGGGCATTGCACAAGCCAAATGACATTTGTTTGTATGCAAACATTCCCCAAGGATTGGTGAATGTAGTCTTGGCTTGGTCTTCAGGGGCTATTTGTATTTGGTTATATTTACTATATCCATCCAGAAAACTGTAATAACGATGACTTCAGATGGTGTCTAAGACTTGGTTGAAAAATGGCAATGGAAAGTGATCTTTGAATGTTGCCATATTTAGTAGCCTAAAATCTATGGACATCCTCCATTTGCCTCCCTTTTTAGGCACAATAAATAAGGGGCTAACCCATTCGCTATCAGCAATGGGGTATATGAACCCAGCCTTGAGAAGTTGTTTGATTTCTTCTTTAACTACTTACTTTAGCTTAGGGTTTAATCACCTCTATGATTATTTTCAAGGCTCATGGAGGGGTCAGTGTGAATTCTATGTTGGCATATCCTAGGATCTATTCTAGTTAATTCGGGATATGAGAAAGTGAAGGCTTCCAACCATTTATTTATTACCTTTAGTAGTTCTTCTTTCTATTGAGGAGTAAGCTTAGCGTTGATAATTATCGATTTTTCATTTTTAGGGAACATGTATTCCATACTAATAAGCAATGGTTTTAGCTCAAGGGGCTCTTGCTTAAATTTCTTAGGGATTTCTAGCTTTCCCCAGTTGATATTTTCAAGGTTAAGACTTGGAAGTTGGTGGTGCACTTGCTCTAATGCGTCTATGCTATTGATGTAAGCACAAGTCAAACCCTCAGTTGGTTCCATGCATATGAGTGAATTACTTTCTTGATCAACTGTTATCCACTAGGTGTCTACCTGTCATGTGGCTGCTGCATATAGGCATCTTTGTATGTTAATCACTTGTGCACACTGATTACATACATGCAATGCTAAACTTTGCACAAACCATGACCTCTGCACGAAATTACACCCTGTGTCACTGTATGCGATGCACTAAACTTTATTCTTCTCTATCTTTTTGAATGTATTTTCTTTTGATATATCTAGGGAAAGATCGTCGATTCCTAGGCATGCGTCGATGGTGCTTAGCCATGCTCTTCCCATTATGATTGGGAAGTTCCCCTTACTGTTGTTTACTTGAATCACTAGGAATTCAGCTGGGTATGACCACCCACAAATAGTGGTAACAATGTCTTCCACCAGTCCTAATGGGATAGTGATGGACTGGTCAGCCAACTCTAGATGGATGTTGCTCTTTTTCAATGGAGGTAGGTTCCAGGCCTTATACATTTCTTGAGAACTCAAGTTGACACCAGAACCTAAATCCAAAAGATCCTTGCATAGCACATTTCTAGTAATATGTAAGTATATCAAAGGAGTCCTAGGATTAGAGAATTTCCTAGGAAGGTGACCAACTTTGATCCAATCGGTAACAACATGTGTTAGCATGACCGTATGCATTGAGTGTAGTGATTGGGTTGAAGGGGGCTTCAAAGTTTTGATTGATATTGAGGCGTCTAAGGAATCAACTGCTTGTGATTGCAAGGACTTGGTTGGACTATTGGTTCTAAAGAAAGGTTTTTTCTTCATGTGGTTGTTGGAACCAACAGTAGGTTGAGAGTTAATAACCCTCGTGGTGTTACGTTGTTGTGGTTGGGTAGGGATTTCACCTTGCATCACGGGAGTAGGTGGTAGTAGAGCTATTGGTGGAAGAGATGTAGCTCGATGAGAAGGATGATATTCTTACAGAATATCACCTCTAGAAGAGGGAGTCCCATAATACTCATGGGCTTGGTAGTGAGGTTGAGGAGTGACGTGACCAGTAGAGTCACATGGGAAGATTGGCTATTACACGTAATATCCATACAGGTCAGGTTTCTGGTAAGGATACTGTTGCCTTAGTGGTGGCATTCTCCATGATTGTGGGTGTTGCCACTATTGATATTTGATGAAGCACTATATAGTCAATGCATCGACTAGGCCGCGTATACGGGGCCCCATCGATGCATCCCTCCATGCGTTGACATGGCCCCTTTTACGCAGGGCTTGTTTTAGCCTATAAATAAGAGGGCCTTCCGCCTCATTTAGGCATCCTTCTAGTAGTCATAGCGAAGCTCTTGAATTTTGTTTCTGTAGGAGTTAGATTATTTTCCCAAGTGCATGCCCATAGTGTGATGCTTGTAATTGTACGACACCTTTATTCGAGCATGACGTACTTGGATGCGCACATCATCGAAAATAAAGATCGAGATTACTTCATCATTGCAACATTCACCTAGTTGTAATTGTTTAATTATTATTGTTATTTATTATTTTCTTAGTTAATATTTCTTTACCGTCATTTACTATTCTTGTTGTTAACTATGGAATGAGTACGACTTAATCACGAGCATTTAAGT
>MNCI01027496.1:1547497-1573678 GCA_015680685.1 Gnetum montanum
GTGTAACTATCTAGATACCACAACTAGCCTGTCCACGGAGTTTGACCGGATCGTGCGTGAACACTCGTATTTGTATGGTTTAGTGTAGGGGTACCTAGCCGCTCATCAATATTGCTCAATCAATTGTGGTGGAGTTCCACTGGGATAATATGTTAAGGGTTGGTGGAACTTGCTTGGGTTATCTTGAGGATAAGGTAATCTTCAAGGTGTTTGCCTTTTGTTTAATTGTGGATTGAGTGCATACATCCTAGACTCCTACAAATGTGAGATTATAGAGTAACATCCTTTAGGATGGTCATATTGACATATCTCACATCCACTATCATTGTCTGTTTCTGAATCCACAACCTCTTCAATGATACTATTAATTATGTGCAGAAGTTATATACATATAATAATTTTAGTTTTAAAGATTCATGAATTGTATGTAGATATAATTTAAATGTGAGTTTCAAAAAGTAATTTAATTAAAATATGTAATATATGATAAATGAAATGAAAATTGGGCAAGGGGCATTATGTCTTCATTTTACTAGAGATCATGATTTGAATGGTTAAAAAATGAGAGCTTGATTTGGTTTGGTTTGAATGGTGGAAAAAATGTATCATCGAGTATCTAACTTGATAAAGTAGATTCATGGATGAAGACAAGAAAACCATGAGTTCCTTAATGTACCCTTGGATAGGTATTATGCATTGTTCAATAGGTATCCAAGCCATGGCTTTTCTCAAGGGGAGCAGTTAAGGCACATCATAGATGAACTAAGAAACAAAATAAGAAAAACTCTTGGGGTCTATACTTAAGGTAAAATTTTAGATACAAGGGTCCATTAGATTCAAAGGCTAACTGACTAGGTAGCTAAAGAGGAAGGAGAGTTAAAGAAGAAAGAAAGAGTAAAAGAGTATAATAAAGATTATTTTCTTTGAAAATGGATTTGACACATGAAAGGATGAGGATCCTATGAAGGAGGTCATTCAAAGAAAAATCTTGTCAATTCAAAAATTAGTTTAAGGCATTGTAGAAAAAGTAGAAAACATGTGGGACTTTATTAATGAAAAATTTATAACTATACTAAAAATAGTGAAGTTTAAAATATTGTAGGAACTTGCATGAGACAAGAACAACAAGAAGAAAAAGAAAGTAGGTAATGACATTTATAAGAAAAAAGGTTGTTATGGTAGGAATTGTTATAAGCAATGAAAACTAACACAACCTACATGAAATTGAGCCAAGCACTTCATGGTCATCAATTAGTCTAGGAAAAACTAACCTTTCAAAAAATCTTTCTCAAATCAAAAGGGGACTTGGAGATCGAAGGATTAATCCATTAATATGAGTTAGATGTTTTTCCAATGTCAGCAAGTAACAAGTAAGAAAAGATTATGCATACATAAAATACCTTGTGAATAACGTCTAAGCATAGGGAAAACACAATGTAACATAGAAGCATGATTGATAGTGAAAATATTTGAAACAACACAGAGGGAAAACAAATTTATCAATGAACATGCGCAAACCAAGAAGGAAAACATGAATAAAATACATTTGAAGTGGATCTAGGAAAAACTAGAGATAAAAGATCCAAAAATAGAAAATCAAGATTTACAAGAAAGGAGAAAGGAACATACAAAAATACACTTCTAGATGTATATTAGAGATTAGAGGCATTTGACAAGAAGCCATTGATGAAGTGTCATTAAGTCAATGCGTTGACGGGGCCGCATATATGCGGTTGCGTCAACACGGCCCTGTCGACGTAGCCTTCCTACGTTGACAGGGCCCCGTTTACGAAGCCATCTATCCCGGCCTATAAATAAGAGGGCCCTCCACCTCATTTAGGCATCCTTTTGTCCTTTGTAGCTAGACTCTTTCAGTTTGTTTCCATAGGAGTTAGAATATTTTCCCAGTGCATGCTCGCAGTGTGATGCTTGTAATTGTATGGAATCTTTATTCGAGTGTGACGTACTTGGATGTGCACATGACCGGAAATAAAGATCGAGATTACTTCATCATTGTAGCATTCACTTAGTTTTAATTATTTAATTATTATTGTTAATTGTTGCTTTCTTAGTTAATATTTATTTATCATCATTTACTATTCTTGTTGTTAAATGCAAAATGAGTATGACTTAATCACGAGCATTTAAGTGTGACTACTTGGAAACCTTGCAGCGTACCTAGAATCTATGCTTGGTAACCCCAGTAGTAGTCATGCACAAGGTCCAAGATTTGTACGGATGATTAAGGAATAGATACTCATCACACTTAGGCTAGCTTAGACTCATTTCCTACTACTCATTAGTTTAATTAATATTATCTTCCATTGTCTCTAGGAGTTGCAATAGTTTAGGATCACATCATACGCCTCACTCTGGACTAAACCATACATGACAAAGAAATACTAGTCCAGGTGGGAAGATAGTGAACTGTGATCAATGTGTAATTGTCTAGATACCACAACTAGCCTGTCTACGAAGTTCGACCGGATCGTGCGTGAACGCTCGTATTCGTATGGTTGAGTGTAGGGGTACCTCGTCGCTCATCATTGGCACTGTTGCCAGGGAGGGTGCTAGTTATTTAGATTAGTTACATCATATAAGATCGTTGTAACAAGTATTAACGATATATCCTTTAGAAAAGAAATTAAATTAAAATCTAATTAAGTCACACATGGTTTACAACCATGTCCCTTCTACAAGACTATAATAATGCCACATCTAGTGAGGCAATTCATTGAAGAACCAACGAATATTATGACAAGGAAGATTTGAGTACGCAACCTGAAGTAAGGGTTTCTTATAAACATAAACAAAGACAACATCATCCCAATGAATGAAAGCAGAACATACCTAGTGAAGATGAACCCCTACTGGCCACTACAAGCTTAACGGAAATATAGGAGGCTATTCGAATAGCCCATAGACATCGTAAGGAAAGTAGTCTACCCGTGCTTGATTTAAAAAACTTTCCCAAGTTTTCAGGAGGCTATGATTCATATCCACAATAACATTTACAAGCCTTCTACGATGCCTATACATGGAAAAATATTGATAATGGGTGGAAAAAGCTTAAGATCTTTCCTTTGACACTCGTTGGCCAAGAAAAAGTATGGTATAGATCGTTAAAACCAAATTCAATTCAACATTGGCTGACAATGGTAGAACTTTTTAATAAAAGATATCAAACCTATGCGAGAGTGTTAGCCTTGAGGAGACAAATCCAAGAATGGAAACAAGTGCAACATGAACCCTTGGACATGGCCTTAGAAAGATATTATGCATTGTTAGAGAATTGCCTAGGCCATGGGTTCTCTGAGGAAAGGCTAATGTACCATATCATAGATGGGCTTCGTAATGAAACAAGGGAGACGCTAGGGATGTACACCCAAGGTCAACTATATGAGCTATGAACCCATCAACTCCAAGATCTTATTAAGCAGATAGCAAAAGAAGAAGGAGAAATAACCAACTGGGAGAATGTTGAAAGTTCTCAGCAGTGCCAAAATCTCAACTTAACAAGGGTCCATGATCATGAAGAGGAGAAATCAACTCACTTCAAGGAGGTGGAATCATCTTTGCCAATCCTGCAATCACTAGATGAAATTGAGGCAAAGATCAATAAGATGATGGACTGGGTACATGAAAGATGTGGAGAATATGCCAACATTATTAGAGGAAAAACTATGCCAAATTGAGAAACAGGACAGGACACCACATGACAATCAAAATAAAGGGTAGAAGATAATAAGGATAAGAACTCAACTGCCAATCATATGTATGAATGTAATATTTGCTTGTACGATCACCCCAAAGGTCAATGTCCAATCTTGTGACATTTACATGAGCATTGGGGAGGAATGTTACATCGAGAGTTCGTACAAAAATATTGTGTCCAACCACAGTGGCAAAAACCTCAGTTGTGGGGGAGGCCACCGCCAACTGGACCATACCCTTTGTATGTCGTAGCATCAAATGCTTATTATGTTCAACACCCTATTTCTCCAACGGGATTCACATCCTCTACCTCACCTCATCGTTATCATTCTCCCAAGAACTATCCACCCATGTCCTCTCCAACAAGATCACCACCTCATGTGCCTTACACTTCTTCTCAACCTCAATATTCTCATACTTCACCCCCTTCTACATCACTGCCAGTTATGCCAAAAGATTTTGCACCACAGCACCAACCCACAAACGTTACTTATGCTGCTACTATCAATAGCAGTGGAGGTCCTTGACAACATCGAAGGTGTCCCTTCTTTAGAAGTGACCGTCGAAGGGGACACCACAATTTAGAAACCATTGCATCTACCCACTCAGCACAAACCCAACACTATGGTGCATCTTCCTCTTCGGACCCAACGCCTCATGTTACCTTATCAAGGCCATCACTCAATACTTCAACAACCATGGGGCCCAATGCATATTGCCACATGGGGAGACATGTTGATCCTTGCATACCATCTTATGGTCACAAGTACCATAGTGGGTCAACTCCTTATAAACGAACCACATCTTATAACTTGCCCCACTATGTCAACTCTAATCAAGTGTGTGAACCTTAATGGGGTAAGTATGACTAGGTCCCAATATTTCCAACATGCAAGGATCCCCACCTTCCATTTATTAATTTTAGCCATGCTCAACTGTTTAGTTATGGGGGCTATCCTCCATTCTAACATCACAGAATTAATAAATGTTTTTCTATTTCTTTAATGTTTCAACTTTTTGTTTTCCAGTTTTCACCTTTTAATTTATTGTTTTATATTTTTGTATTTTTATCTTTTTATGAGTAATCTCATCTACGAATAAAACACTCATGTGACTCGTTGGTTGAGGTGTATTCTATGTTATCAAGTTTCGTGTGATCAATTATTTGGATAGTGAGCCCATTACACCCACTCATCCATTCTACAAATAAGAGGTTCTGTTCGAGGGTACAATGATATTCTTGGCATTCTTAAAACTTAAAATAATTTTGTGTTCATTGTACACAAAATGAAGAAGGATGGACCAAGAGGGAATGATTAGGGTGTGACATCAAGGGAACTTGTGGATTCTCTTTGGTGGTGTCTATGGGTGCTATCATGCAACTTGGTTGTACTAAGATCCTTGTAGATCTAACAAAAAATGGGAGTAAGAGTATTAAAGGCACCCAATAAAACAAAAAAAAAAAGCAAAAAAATAAAAAAAAGAGAGAAAAAAAAAAAAAAAAGAGAAGAAAAAAAATAAAGTACCACAAAACAAAAGNCAAAAAAATAAAAAAAAGAGAGAAAAATAAAAAAAAAAAGAGAAGAAAAAAAATAAAGTACCACAAAACAAAAGTTACTCCTCCCTTGAACAAAATGCCAAGTGATCGTACGCCTTGTTGTTGTGCTACTCTCATAGTTGCTCATCATGGGATGAAACAATGTGATGTCACTATTTAGAAGAATGGACTTGGTCCTGATCTTGGAATTATGGGTTAATGACACGTTAATCATGCTTTGCATGCAGGATTCATTGTGCCATGAGTCAGTTACCTCACATCCCAATCTCTGTAATCCCTTCTCCGATTCATTCCATCTCGCTGTTCATGTATTTGTGACTCGTGTCTTGTATAGCATTGAATTCATACCTCATCACGGTGGTATCAACATGTGTGTGTTTTATTGCATTGGTATAGATTACAGTTAACCCTTCTAATGCCTACGGACATCTTAAGGTGTGGTTACGCAAGCGCATATAGGTTGGAACCTGCTTTAGGGAGGACCGACTTGCATGACTTTTGTAATTTGTACTTGTTGCATACCACCACATCATCTTATACCCTTCAAGTATTTCATTTCCAAATCTATTCTTTTCTTTGTCATTATTTTATCAAATGATCCTCAAAACCAAGTCCGACATTAAACTTTTAGAGCAACTTCCTTGAAAAATTTCTAACTCTACAATCATACTAAGTAAAGAATTCAACATTTATTAAAGGCAATGAGTGAGGTATGAGATCATAGAATGTTTTTCAATAACCTTACTAACAATTGATCTTTGTGTGATTATAGATGGCCCCTAAAAGAAGACAACAAGGAGGACCTTCTCATGGTGCAATCGAACGACCTAGGGAGGCAGAGGTTGAGGACCTCATGCAAAACATGTATAGTAGAAGTCCTACATGAAACTCCTATTACTACATAATCTATCTAAGCAAAGGGAGGAGAGGTCAAGGCCCAAGCCTATGAAGAGGAATGACAACTATTTGCGGCATGGCATGTCAAGGCCAATCAAGTGTTCCTGCAGCTACTGTGTTCATGAAAAGTGCCGACTCCATCAAACATTGGAACATCAGCATGGACAGCTCATAATCCTCAGATAGAAGAGGAGAAACGTTAGGTGCTTCTTCAATGTTATCACTCTTAGACGCCTGATGCACAGGACAAAGGAAAGACACCCATGGAGGAGCCACCACTACTGGGAACCCCATGAGTTCCGTAAGTTTTGTCTTTTGTGTCTATGTCAAAATTTTGTTTAATTCTCCACTGCAGCATGAATAAATTTCTAGTTAGTCAATAATCCCATACCTATCCACTATGTATTTAATTGAGCTTGTTCCTCACTTTGACTCGAGGATGAGTTTTTACTCAGTTGTGGGGGTATGATGAAGTGTCATTAAGTCGATGCGTCGACGGGGCCCCGTTTATGTAGCCACCTATCCCGACCTATAAATAAGAGGGCCCTCCGCCTCATTTATGCATCCTTTTGTCATTTGTAGCTAGACCCTTTCAGTTTATTTCCATAGGAGTTAGAATATTTTCCCAGTG
This sequence comes from Gnetum montanum, assembly GCA_015680685.1. Lineage (NCBI taxonomy): Eukaryota > Viridiplantae > Streptophyta > Gnetopsida > Gnetales > Gnetaceae > Gnetum > Gnetum montanum. The sequence goes on from MNCI01027496.1 coordinate 1,554,298, forward strand.
CATGCCTGCAGTGTGATGCTTGTAATTGTACGAAACCTTTATTCGAGTGTGACATACTTGGATGCGCACATGACTGGAAATAAAGATCGAGATTATTTCATCATTGCAGCATTCACTTAGTTTTAATTATTTAATTGTTATTGTTATTTATTGCTTTCTTAGTTAATATTTATTGCTTTCTTAGTTAATATTTATTTATCATCATTTATTATTCCTGTTGTTAAATGTGAAATGAGTACGACTTAATCATGAGCATTTAAGTGTGACTACTTAGCAACCCAACAGTGTACCTAGGATCTACACTTGGTAACCCCAGTAGTAGTCATGCACAAGGTCCAAGATGTGTACGGATGATTAAGGAATGGATACTCATTGCACTTAGGCTAGCTTAGACTCATTTCCTATTGCTCATTAGTTTAATTAATATTATCTTCCATTGTCTCTAGGAGTATCATTAGTTTAGGATCATATCATACGCCTCACTTTGGACTAAACCATACGTGACAAAGCAATACTAGTCCACGTGGGAAGACAGCAAACTGCAATCAACGTGTAATTGTCTAGATACCACAACTAGGCTATCCGCAGAGTTCGACCGGATCATGCATGAACACTCGTATTCGTATGGTTGAGTGTAGGGGTACCTCGCCGCTCATCAGCCATGTTACCTTGTTCTTGCTCCAATGAATGCACTATTGTAGGTATAATAGGAAAAAAAGCAGATCTAGTAGTTAACAATTGCAGAAAGGAGATCAGATTGATGTGTTGATTTAATTCTTAGAAAATCTTTGCATGTTAAGAGGATAGCACAAAGGGGATACAATATGTTAGTAGGGGAGAGAGAGAAAAGAGAAAGAGAGTTGAAATAAACAATAGATCTCTTGAAAACAAAGTGCTAATAAGCTTTGTCTAAAAAGTTGAAGTACTAGCAAGATGGTTATAAATGTCAACCTTTTTACATCAAGGGACATTCTCTTATATATAAGCTGAAAATACCTTGTTGATCATGTAGGAACAATGGGGTCAGATCCATAGAATCTTCTAAAATGTTATGGATAGGAGAAATGATGTAGGATATAAAGTTTTGATATTAGATGTAAAAAATGTGATGTAAGACATTAAAAGAAAGAGACAAAATTTGATGTCAAATGTTGAAAGCAAGTTTGACATGAGACGTTAAAAGATTTGATGTGGAACATCAAAACTAATTTAATGTGGAATGTCAAAATTTGGTGAAAAGGTGGTGTCAGACATTGAAGATGAAATTGATGATGGACATTGAAAATCAGATGTATGAAGTTGAAAATAAATCAAATGCTAAATGTCAAAGCTGTAGATGAAAAGTGACATTGAACATCAAGAGTTTGATGCATGACAATGAAAATCATTTTGAAGATTTGATGTTAAATGTTGAAGATGAAGTTGACATGGGACATCAAAAAGATGGTGTGATGTCAAAACTAAATTTTAACACTACACATCAAAGATGAAGTAGAACTAGAATTGATGTTAAAGCTAATGTTAAATGTTGAAACTAAGAATGAAGTATAAATGACATGATCAATGATGCAAAATGTCATTTTTGATAAGCTAAAGATGGAGGACTAGAAATACTACTACAAATAACATGATATGTCACATCTAAGCTGCTAAAAATAACTTCAAATGCTAAAAATGTTGTAAAGTATAATCACGTCTCTAACTCAAACTAAAAAGGCCAAAGTGGATACAACAATGCTCACTCTTGATGGATAAAACTGGAAAGTTGAAGAAGAATCGATCAAGAAAAAACATAAGCAGGTAAATACCTACAAGAGGATTTAATAAAACAAGAAAAATAGTGAAGAAAATTTGGGATATCATTGATATAGATATGGTGAAGTGCGATGCCATAGAAGTGGGACATGGCTAGATCCTAGGAAGTACACAAAAATATTAATAAAGCACTCCCTTACACTCAATTTTTCTCAATCACATACTCATTTGTCCTTACCAATTAAGAGTATAAAAAGAGAAAAGGATAGAGAAAAAAAGAAAGCTTGTGGAAAGTAAAAAGAAAAAGTAATAAAAATAGGGAAGCATGTTAGGGACATTACTAATACACCAATGGTAGGGTGTTGTGTCATAGAAATGGGGCATGGCTAAATCCCTAGATCTGACCTCTCCCTTACCTCACTCATAGAAAAATTTTACATTCCTTATGTTACTCTACACTCAATACTCCCTCATTGCATTAGGGAAGAGATAGTCATTTAACCTTACTAATGCTGAATATAGAGAGGAATGGAAATAGATCAGGAGAAGGGATAAGAGGAAGAAGAGAAAATATAGTATAGGAAGAGTAAAGATGATAGCATATGAAAGGAGAGAGTGAAAAAGTAGTGAGAGAAAAGAGGATATTTTCCATACATTTTTCATGAAAATAAGGCTATCATACAGAAATAGGTGATGAGCTACGATATCGCATACGTGATATCACATCCACCATGCGATATCACATTTGTCATATCGCGTCTTGTCTCATCTTCTATAAATAAGAAGCAGCGCCCTTGGTTCCATGAGTTAGATTTAGATCCTTAGCCAAATTCTTGCAGTTTAGTCATTCTAGAGTTAGAAATATTTCTATGTGCCCGCAGTAGGAGTCATAGAGTGAACGAATCTTTATTTGAAAAATTTGTACTTGACCACAATTTTGTGTATGGAAATAAAGAAGAACTTTATGATAAACCTTGTAGATTAAGCTAATTAGTAATTAATTATTATATAATGCTTTCCTAGCTAATTAATATCTCTCTCAACCTTCAATCCCTTAGTTAAATACACTCAGTATGACTACTTTGAGCATGCATGTAGTGCTTGGTAACCTAGTAACGATTAGTGTTTGGTAATCCCAGCAGTGTTGCACTGGTTCAGGATGTGTATGAAAAGTGGAATGGATACTGGTGTTAGGAACATTTAGAAATTAGTTAATGAATAGTTAATATAAGTTAGCCACTTAGTTCTCTCTCCCTCTCCTTTATTAGCATAAGACATAAAAAAAATAAAAGCTATAAAAATCATATACCTCAAGCTTACTTAACCATACAATTGTGACAATACAAGTAAGTTTGGGAAGACAACGATTGATTAACCCTGAGTGTTCTATTAAGGTGCGTAAGAACTTAGTCCTTGGAGTTTTATCAGATCATGTGTGAAATGCTCGTATTTGTATGGTTGAGTGTAGGGGTACCTCGCCACTCATCATTGGTGTCGTTGTCAAGGACTTAGTTGTTTGTACATAAGGAAACCAATCGTGAGGATAAGGGAAAACGAAGTGAAAGGCATCGACGAGACAGTTGAGAACAAGGACGAGGGAACTCTAAGGAATCAAGGCATAGAAGAAGAGAGAGTAGGGAACCGCGTAGACACCATAGATTCTATGAATGAGATGATCACGAAGAACCCCTACTCACAACTAGAAGCATGCTAGATATAACGGAGGCTGTAAGAGTTCCAACAAGGCACCAAAAGGATAGTAGGATCAAGAGGTTAGACATGAACAACATCCCATGATTTGAAGGGGGATACAACGCTAATCCTTAAAATCATTTACAAGCATTCCATGATGCATTTGCCTTGCAAAACATAGAAAAAGAATGGCAAAAACTAAAGTTGTTCCCAAGCACACTAGTGAAATAAGTTGAAAGCTGGTAATGGTCCTTAGAATTAGCATCCATTTGGAGGTGGAGTACAATGTTAGAACTATTCAATGATAAGTATCAAATGTACTCCTGAGTGTGTAACCTGCAGAAGCAAATCCAAGGATAGAAGCAAGGAAATCATGAACCCTTGGATGCTGCCATGGGCTACTATTACGCACTATTACATCATTTCCTTGGCCATGGTTATTTGCAGCAGGATCAACTACACCATCTTGTGGATGGACTTAGGCATGAAACAAGAAGAACCCTTGGGACATATGCCCAAGGAAGGTTATAAGAGCTTAGGTCTCATCAAATTCATAGATTGCTAAAGCAAGTAGCCAAAGAAGAAGGTGAGCTATGGAAGAGAGAAAGTGTAGAAGAATACAAACGAGATCCTTCCCTCCAAAAAAGGGGAGTAAGATTTTGTGAGGAGGAAGAAGAGTCACCACTCGAAGAGATGGTGAATAGGAAAACTTTGCCTCTACAAAAGTTAACAACAGAAGTATCGGCAAAGGAAGACCAAATGTGGGACTCCATGGATAGTAGGTTTGAAACTATTTTTAAAATTGTAGAGGAGTCTAGGGAGTGAGGTAGTGATTGTAAAAAAAGGAAATAGAGAGAAGTAGAAAATGCATGTAACAAGGGTAAGGGAAAAATGGCCATCACAGAAGAGGTTGTGGATTTAGACATGGACAATGATGGTGGATGTGAGATATGCCAATACGACCATCCTAAGGGATGTTGCCTAATGATCTCACATCTACAAGAGTCTGGGGTGTATGCACTCAATCCATGACTAAATAAATGGCAAGCACCTTGATAGTTACCTTATGCCGAAGGTAACCCAAGGAAATTCCATCAACCTTCAACATATTATCCAAGTGGAAGTCCACCACAACCTGTTGAGCAACATCAATAGTGGAAATACCCATAGTCATGGGGGATGCCACCACCAAGGCAACAATACCCCTAACCTGACCCATATGGCTACTATGTGTAGCATCCAATCTCTTCACGTGACTTTGTTAGTCACGTTACACCACAACATCACTACCAAGCCCATGAGTATTATTGAACTCTTTCTCTTAAGGAAGATAACCCACAAATATACCATCCTTGAAATCAATTCACAGCTCTCACACCAATAGCTCCATTACACTTGCTCCAGTAATGCAAAGGGAACTCACTACTCAACCACAGGAATGCAATGCCACAAGGGTTGTGAATCCTCAATCCATTGTTAGTTCTAACAATCGTATGAAGAAAAGACCTTTCTTCAGAACCAATAGTCCAACCAAACCCTTACAACCACAAGCAGTTGAACCTCTAAACGCCTCCCCATCAAATAAGGCTTTAGAGCTCCCTTTGAACCAAACACCAAGCCCAACACATACGGTTATATTAACACATGTCATTACTGATTGGATCAAGGTTGGCCACCTTCCTAGGAAATTATTTCAGCCTAGAAGCCCTCTAATCTATCTCCAAATCACTGGGAATGAGCCATGAAAAGCTCTTCTGGACTCAGGTTCTGGAGTCAACTTAATATCACCAGAAATGTACAAAGCTTAGAACCTACCTCCATTAAGGAAGAGCAATATTTGCCTTGAGATAGCCGACCAGTCCATCACTCTTCCCTTGGGACTGGTGGAGGACATTTTCACCACTGTGTGTGGGTGATCGTACCCAACTGATTTCCTAGTGATACAAGTGAATAATGGTAAAGGGGAGTTCCCAATAATAATGGAAAAGATATGGCTAAGTACTATAGATGCATGCCTAGGAATCTGTGATATTTCCCTGGAAATATCTAAGAAGAACACTTTTGGAAAGATTGAGAAGAAGAAGGATCCATGCATCACATACAGTGATACAGGGTGCAATTGTGTGCAGAGATCATGGGTTGTGCAAAGTTTAGCATTGCCTGCATGCAATCGGTGTGCATAAGACATTAATATACAAAAGTGCCTATATGCAGTAGCCACATGATAAGAAGACACCCAATGGTTAATAGCTGATCAAGAGAGCAACTCACTAATGTGCATGGGACTAACTAGGGGAATAACTTGCACTTACATTGAAAGCATAGACGCACTAGAGTAAGTCCAGTACCAACTTCCAAGCCTTCACCTTGAAAACATCAACGGGGGAAGTTGGAAATTCCTAAAAAATTCAAACAAGAGCCTTGATAAGAGATTATTAGTCAATGTGCAATAGACCAAACCTTTCCATGAATTTAGAATGGTCAATGCACACAATACCTCTGAGAAGGGACGACCTTGCTCACTATTTCAGATCTCCTCCTTCCTACTCAGTCATGGGGGAGATAGCCACCTCTGCTAACCATTTGAGGCCCTCAGTTCCTTTGTAAGTTTTTTTTTACACATTTTTGTTTTACAAATTTCTTTAACTTTTCTTTTTTTTTTGTTTTTCAACATTGTTTGTACTTTTTCAATTCTTTGTGTGACTGTTTGTTTTGTTTGTTTTTGTTTTTTGTTTTTGGTATTTTATTCTTTGTTCTTATTTTTGTCCTTATTTGTTGTTTTTGTTTTGTTAGATTCATCACCTAATAAGTGCTCCTGATGGTGGTATGAACTGTATTCTATTGATTGCTAATGTTTGGTTTTTACCTTTAAGTTATAATGTTGACACTAAGGTATGGTTCTTTTGATATAATAGGCAATGAGTCCACATCATTCGTGCATCCATGAATTTCTATGGTCTCTCTTGGCTTGGAATTGTACAGTCCCTTTGTTTAATAATAAAACTATTAACAAATTGGTGACTAAGCATCTCTCAAACTAAGAAAGGACTCAAGGACTAAAAAGGGTGTGACTTTAAAGGGATTTGATGCATTTGTGCTAGCTATTCTCTTGGGTGCTTGGATGTTTTCTTCTTGTATTTTCCTTACCATTCTGACATTGCTCCATTTTCAGGAAGCTGAGCTAATAAAAACAAGTCTTTGCATGGTATGGTTCTCATAGCAAAAAAAAAAAAAAAGAAAAAAGAAAAAGAAAAAGAAAGAAGAAAACACACACACACACAAAACAGCGAGAATTCAAAGCACACCCTTTAGAAAAAATAATCATCTAGGCTACAAGAACTGGTTATGGAACTAAAAAAACATGTTCCCTCTAACTAAGGTCCTTTCTCTCTTCCTACTTTTTCCTTTCTCATTTTCTCGGAATGGTGGTGGCTCTTTGGCGAGAGCATTCTTGTTACTTCAAGTGGATGGATTGGCCAAATGTATTAATGCAAAGTACTGGATGTGGATTGTTTGAGGCTTGATTTGGAATGAGATCTACTTAATCACATTAACCATAAATACACAAGGGGTTGTACACCACCTTGTTCTTGGGACTCTATTCCTTTCTCTTCTTCCCATCATTCTTTCTCCATTTTCCACCTCATTGTTGGCTGTATCAATAGTCTAAATTTTGGTTGATGCATTGTTTTCTCTTTGGTGAATTCTTGGGGTTAAGTCTTTAACTCTTGCTCCCAAATGACACTTCCAAGGCCTATGGACTCTTTGAATGTGGGTTTGTCAGGGCATAAAGGGCATGAGCCTATTTTGGGGAGGACCCACTGGCATTCCTATTTGGTGCATCAGTTAAATTCTTTCCCTTAAACATTTCTGCAATCAACATTTGTTTTGTTCATTCCCATCTTTGACACCCATTTTATTGGCATTTCTGTTGTTTCTTTTTCTCCATCCTTCTTATTCCTTATCATTTTCCATTCTATCGCTACCAGAGGATCGCTTTTAGTCATGGGGGCCATGGTCCAACTTTTTCAATTTTTCCTAACCCCTACACCTTAGGTAGTCACCAGTGTTATATCTCTAGAATTTGTATTAGCCATATCACAACTTAGCCAATGGACATTACATCGAGGCAAGGTATCAACTGTATTGTGATTTACTTATCCTTTCTCATATGTGACTGTGTTGTGTGTGCAGATGGCAATCATACAGTAATAGACTGGATCTGGAGAAAACACTCAGGATGGACTGGTGCTGGAACGGTTGTGCAAGGAATAAGATTCATGGTGTGGTTATGGATGAACAATGGAAGGTGCAATATTGGCATCAGTAGCAACATGTCTTCTCCTTTTCTCTCTTCTCTCTCAGCTGTTAAATAAGGCTAGATGTCAATTGTGTATAGTATTCACTTTTGTGGTCATGAATACTAATGTTGTCATGTATTGTAATGTTGATCCGTTCACATGTCACCCCATTCACCAATAGTTGTCATTCAAGTTAATAATCTCATACCTTCCCAATATTTTGTAAGGAATTCGAGGATGAGTTTTCATTCAATCATGGGGTTATGATGAGCTATGATATCGCGTACGCGATATCACATCTGCCACGCGATATCGCATCCTGCCTCATCTTCTATAAATAAGAGGTGATGATCTTGGTTCCAGGAGTTAGATTTAGACCCTTAGCCAAATTCTTGCAGTTTAGTCATTCCAAAGTTAGAATTATTTTTGTGTGCCCGCAGTAGGAGTCATAGAGTGAACGGATCTTTATTCGAAGAATTTGTACCTGAGCACAATTTTGTGTACGACAATAAAGATGAACTTTATGATAAACCTTGCAACATAAATATTAAGCTTATTAGTAATTAGTTATTGTTTAATGCTTTCCTAGCTACTTAATATCTCTCTCAACCTTCAACCCCCTTAGTTAAATACACTTAGTATGACCGCTTTAAGCATGTGTGTAGCGCTTGGTAATTGAGTAACAATTAGCATTTGGTAATCCCAGCAGCGTTGCACTGATTTAGGATGTGTATGGAAAGTGGGAATAGATACTGGTGTTAGGAACATTTAGAAACTAGTTAATGAATAGTTAATATGAGTTAGCCACTTAGTTCTCTCTCCCTCTCCTTTATTAGCATAAGACATAAAAAAATATAAAAGCTATAAAAATCATATACCTCAAGCTTACTTAACCATACAACTGTGACAATACAAGTAAGTTTGGGAAGACAACGATTGATTAACCATGAGTGTTCCATTAAGGCACGTAAGCACTTAGTCCTTGGAGTTCAACCAAATCATGCGTGAAATGCTCGTATTCGTATGGTTGAGTGTAGGGGTACCTCACCACTCATCAATAGGGAATGTCTAAATCTTACACACTGAATGGTTGAAAAGGATGCCATGTATATGATGAAGTAACTCCTTCCTATCCCACTAAATAATATGCTCATTCACATCCTCACATGAGGCAATGAGATATTTTGTCACTCAAAAATCTCATTGGTTATGCAGCGGACATAGAGTAGACTAGGATAGATAGCATAGGGAAATAGAAAGAAATTTTTTTAAAGAAATAGCAGAAAATAAGATAGAGAGGGGGAGTACAACAAAAGAAAATACAAGAAAAATAGAGTTTAGAACAAACGTATTATCCAGACGTAGTAAAGAGTAAATTGCTGTTGGAAGAATACTTATTTAGTCTTGAATAGCTAGCAAGTTTATTGCAATAGTACAACTTCAAGTAATAACACTTAAGAAAGCTCTTGTTGATAGGAATTGGAAACTAATGCCCTTCTAGGTTAGATAAGATATAGGCATCATTATGTAGAGATTGAATCACTAGGAAAGGACCTTGATAGCTGGAAGAGAACTTTGTATCTCTAAAGTTCAAAAAATGGTGTAGTACCAGATAACCTTCATGGGTCTCTATGACTTGAATATGTTTGGAGTGATGATGTTGAATATTTTCTTGATATTCATGTAGATGATGAAGAGAATCTTGCCAATGTTCTTTAAAAATACTCAACTTGACACATCACATACTCTTGTTATCCTAATATTGAGCTTAATTAGTAAAATTGCCTCAAAACCATAGATTAAAAAGTATGGAGTATGACCAGTAGCTGTATTAAAAGTAGTATAATAAATCCAAAGGGCATGAGATAACTTCAAGTGCCAGTTACATTGGGTTTTGTCAACTATATTACAGAAAAAATGTATGAGAGCCTTATTAGTAGGCTTAGCTTGCCCATTAGAATAAGGGTAATAATGTGATGAAAAGGAATGGATGATGTGGTACATAAAGTAAAAACTAACTACCTCCTTACTTTTGAATTGAGGTTTGTTATCGGTTACAATTTGGAGAGGTATCCAAAGGCAAGCTATGATGTGATTAAGGATGAAGTGATAAATAACATGGGATTTAGTGGAGTCTAAAGGGATGAATTCTACTCACTTAGTAAATTATTTTTTAGTTAGTATAAATTGATGCCTAGTAGACAAAGAATGATTTATGACACCAATTAGATCTAAATCCAATTTTTGAAAGGGTCATGTGATTTGAGACATGTTGAGCTCTTATGAAGGAACAATAATAAGAGAACTATGCCTTTGGAAAGTATCACATGTTTTCATAGATGATAAGAATATGTCACTAAGGCTAGTTACAAATAACTTAAGAAAATTATGTGAGAAGCTAGGAAGTGTGAATTTGAGTGTCCACGACAAACTCTTAAGTGAACTTGATCAAGGACTGTCTTGGACTCTGCAGGATGAAGACAATATAGAAGAACTTACATAGAAGAAACTTGACAAAGGATATTGAGATTCACTAGTCAGAAATGTTGACTACGTTTTCACAAGGCATCCTTTTGAACAAGGGTAAGATGACTAGAAGTTTCCCTAGTTGTAAGGTAGTGAAAAAGATCAACATATTGCTAATTACTTCATTTGTATTAATAGTGTTTATCAATGTGTGGGAAGGTTGTGTCATAGGTATCAATCAAATAGACTAGAGGAGTTGATCTTGCATAGTAGCAAGATCATTGTGAATGATTAGAGTTACTAGTGGATGAGCTAGCATGTTCTTAGAACAAGGGATATGACTCAAATATGAGCAAAGAAGGAAAAAATAAGTTACTCAATCATTTGAAGGTAAGGAAGCAAGTGGGGAGCCTTGCAATCATAGTCATCATTAACTTGATTTATGATGAGTGATGAGTCACCTAAATAGTAATAGTTTTGAGTAGATTTTGCAAAGCTAGTAAGAGACCTCTTATGAGGGCCTCATATTTAGCAACATTATTAGTATAAGAAAATCAAGTTTGTAAGCCTGATAAGAAATTTTTTATTTAAGAGGATAAGAAGACAAGTTGCACTAGATTTGAGGGATGTGTGTGCCCCATCGAAATAAAGGACAACATTTAAGTCTTCTATATCAACTTGTAAACTATGTACAACATTGGTTATTTTAGAAGAAAAAATAAGATTAGCTATAGTTTAACATTTGACAAAGTGTCAAGACAAGAAAGAAAGATCAAAATCTATAAGAAAAATCTTTCATTTAGCTAAGTGATGATTATCAAAAGGATTATTACCCATAACTTTAAGAATGTTATCTTTGCAAATGAAAAATATCTTAGCTTTTAAAAGATAATGTCTCTACTTTGTAAAAGAAAAGATAAAACTTAAGCAAGATTTTTTAATATTATAATATCTAACCTCACAATCTGAAAAGAGGTGAGATAGGTAGTATGTAGGAAGATCAACTTTATCTTCTCATCATCAAGAAAACATAGTATAGATGAAATGATTAGACTTAGAAAGATAAATATAAAAAGTTGATTGAATTAGGGGGGATGAAGAATAGAAAGAGTAGTTAAGGCTTCTTTGATAGAATTAAAGGCCTTTTGTAACTTCTCATCCTAGATGAAAGAAGTGGATTTATGAAGCAAATGAGTTAAAAGATGAAGACAATAAGTTAGGTTGAAAATGAAATGATGGATTGATTGAAGATGACCTTGAAGAACACACATACCTTGAATGTCCTTAGGAGGTGAGAAATCTAATATTGCTTTGACTTTATTAGGATTAACAGCGATGTCATCTTAAGAGACAAGGTAATCCAACATCTTACTTGTGAGGAGTTAAAAAATGCACTTCTTGGGATTAAGATGTAGGTTAAACTTATCATAAGAAGCTAGAACTTTATCTAAGTTAGAAACATGATTAGTCGCTAAGATAGACTTGATGGTTAATTCATCAATGTGTTCATTAACTATATCAAACATCATATGATTAAAGATGAAAGTTATGTCTCATTAATTGTTAGCTCTAGCATTTTTGAGACTAATGAACATTTTGGTGTAACAAAATATTCCCCAAAGAGTAATAAATGTGGTATAGTGTTGGTGCTCTAAATTTAGCTAGATGTGATTATAACTAGAAAAATCATTCATAAAGGATAAATGAGCATGACTAGCTATAGAATAAATTAATTGATCTATATTAGGCAACGGGAAATCATCCTTAAGAGTAACCTTATTAAGGTCTATAAAGTTAATATAGATGTGTATACCACCATTCTTCTTGGGAACTACTACCATGTTAGAAATCTAGTTGGAATAGTTGATAAGATGAATGAATCCAATGTTAAAGATTTTGTTATCTCTTCTTTTGTAGCAAGAGCTATAAAAGGATGAATTTTTCTACCTTATATTTGGTAGGTTTAAAATTGCCCTTCAGGATGATGTTATGTTGAACAAGCTTTGAGTCAAGACTAGGCATATCACTATATCCTTAAGTGAAAGCAATTGAATCATTCTGCAAGGTTGTTAGAATAGATTCCCAAAGGTCTAAAGAAAGAATAGCACTAAGGTGAGGGGTCTTTTATTCACATTTACAATTTAGCATAGGAAAATAAATTAGTTGATCATTAGTTAAGAGAATTTGTTGATCCAAGAAAGAGAGATTGGATTGAGGTATAAGCTCATCTTCAATAATATGTAAAGAGAATATGAGAGAAATTGAGTTTGATGCTAAGTTAAGAAAGGAGAGATTTAGAGTTCTACGTACCTGACTTGTAGAATTACTCAAGATCAAAGATTGAATGAGAGAGTATGGGTAGGCAACCATGTTTACCTAGGCTAAAATCAAAGGGTTAGATTTGCTATCGGGAGAAAAGAAAACATTAAAATAAGCAAGAAACATCAAAAAGTAAGCTGGACATCAAAAGTCATGGAGCATATGTCATTTTTATAGTATAAAACAATGTTACAGGAAAGAGTTAGGCACATAAGCTTTCATTCACACATAGGACTTTTGAGAATTGTCACATGAGCTTTTGAAAAGTCATAGCACAATAAGAACTCTTAGAAAAGATGACAAGTGGCAGTAGTTGTTGTAGACAGGGTACCAAAGGTGGATCCAACAGTAGCAAGGGATCACCTAAGGCCTACTTACTCCCTCCTAGAGCTTATATGTAACTTACCCAAACCTTAGTTAGGAATTCTTATATGATTTTATTATCATTGTAGCATTATCGTAATGGAAGTTTTAGAATGAACCAAAATTTGAAAGATTTAGCTAAGTATTAGATTTTAGAGCTTAAATTTGATGTTTTCTAGTATTTTAGAGTAGATTAGGCTAAGAATTTGACATTTTAGTTTAATTTTATGATGGGGATCAAGAACCCAAGAATGTTGCTAAGGTTTTTCACATTTCTAGACATTTTCTTAGATTTGTGACTAGAAATCAAATGCATGTGTTAATTTCTAAGCTTATTTTACTAATATATTAAAGATTCGTCAAAATCTAGGACTTTTACGTGGAATTTATAGCAATATTTATCAAGAAATGAGAATTTAGCATCATTGCTTCAGTGTTTTTGCATAGTGGTATAGCTAGGGCAATGAATTTCAAATTTTTATGTAGCTTTGAGTTAAATCTAATAAATGCATCAAATAGAATACGCAAAATTGTAGCTAAATCAACATTTTCATAAATGAATTTGTAATTATATTTACAAAATTATGAAACAATGAGATTTTTGAGGTTTTTAACCATGAATTACACGATCAAGGATGAGCTCAACATGAGATTTCAATGTGGTAGAAAGAAAGATTTTTTATCAAATGCTAAGTTTTGGCAATGTCGTACGTCAAAATGAGTTTCAACATGAAACATTGAAAGTCAAGGTTAATGCTACGTTAACAATATATGATGCTCTACATTAAAATAAATGATGTAAGTTATTGATGTTATTTTTGCAAAAAATACTTAAATTCTAACACACTGTGTAGATTGTTTCGACATGAAATGTTAAAACTTTGATTTAACACTTGGGATTTTTTGCCAAACATCATAGAAAAATGTGAGATGTCAAAATTAAATTCGATGCACCACATAGAAGTAGCGGGAAGAATTGATGTAAAGCATGAAAAGTAATTTGTTTTTGTAGGGATGTTGCACCATCAAGAATGCTTGTTATTTAGCCAATGTACTTATTTCTCATGAATGAATGAAGTATTTTGGAGAATAAGTGAAGGAAGGTTGGTCTAATTATGACCAAGCCTCTACTTAAAGATAGAACTTTGATCTTGCCATAAATATGGATGAAGAAAGAGGCTATTGAATTACTAAAATTTTGCATCACTCACTTTCACGTAGTAATTAGGACAAGCTTAGGAGAAGAAGTAGTCATGTGGGCTTTGGAGACAATCCTATCCAGAGACTTTGTAGAGCTCGTAGATATTATTTGTGAGCTATTGTTAGATATTGAAGAGTTGACCAAAGATGTCATAGTGTATAGAAAACACCTAGACAAGCTATGGGAGCATAACAAATATCAACAAATTCAATGTTGATTGCACATTGCTGCTGGAGATACATAGAACTAGAGTAATGTCTAACCCACCAAGCACTCAAATTTTTGTTGAAAAGTGAGTTAGAAAAGATTGAAAGTTAAATGAAAGATAACCTTTATTTCCTAAAGAAACTAACTTTGAATTTTATGGTCTAGGTTCTACAACCCAAATATTCAAGGCTCCAATTACATGGCATTCCTCCAGAATCTATTATGAGACCTACCACAACATCAAAATTGGAGATGTTAGGTGATGGATCAATTCTTTGTATAGTCTAAGGATGCAGAGTTTCTAGAGAGAATATGAAAATAGGGGGTGGATTCATCTATTATAGAATTAAGTTCATGGAGAGCATGTAGAATGGTCAAAGGGGTCAAGGATTATCCTATGGCCTAAAGGTAAGAAAAAATTCAAAAAGCTATTTTTATACTCTTTTTATTATTGTTGTTTAAAGAGAAAAATCAGCTACTAGAAGCAAATGTTCATTTGTAGGTCAAATAGATAGTGATGATGGCAAATTCATTAATTTCTTAGGAGATGTTAACTAGTGAGACTCTAAATGCCAAAAAGTGCCATTTTTAAGGTGAGGAAGTCAAGTATTTTGAAAGGTTTGATAGGGTAGGGATTTTGTATGCTTTAGGCTTAAAGCATTCCTACCCTAGTGTGGTAGAGTATCTTGGCCTAATAAAAAGTTATGCAGACAACAAGGCATTTTTTGTTGTTTGTATAGACTAGAAAGAAATGATGATCATTTGGGATTCGACTATACTTAGATATTAGATGGGCTTCCCTAAAAGAGGAATAAAGATTAACATCACCAAGCTAGATTCAGTAGAATTGTCAATAGTATAGGAGTGGAGGGGATCACAAAAAAGAGATGTCATTAATGTGAATAAAGAAAACAATAAAGATCTAAAAAGGCATTTTCCTTTATTGATAGAGAGACTCTTCTATAATAAGATTGGATAGAAATAAGAACTGGCCACAGGAGGATGTATGGATTATACAGGGCTATGTCCCAAGGAAGGGTAGTTGATTGTGCACCAAGTAATATGTCAAGGGGTAGTTGAAGAGATAGAAAAAATACTTCAGGAGGAAGAAAAGGAAGAAAAATATAGTGAGTAAAAGGTTTAATTTTTTATTTTATTGTGGGTTAATAAGAATAATGGTAATGTTGTTTGCCCATGATGGGAAAAGCCAAGTAAATGTTGCCTTGGAGATAAACTTAAAGCCCTCATTATGCCAACACTTAGGGAGTTTGATGTTTGCCTAAAACATCAGAGGTGGAGATTCTTTGATGTCAAAGTCAAATAATAGAGAAGAGGTTGGGTCTTTAGTATTTAAAAGCATTGAATAATCCTGGAAGAAAATAAGTAGGGATGTTGAAGTCGGAAAGGAGGCAATTTTGGAGAGCAACTTTGGAACTATGGGGAAAGAAAAAGTGTCAAGGAAAAGAAGGATTCTTGAAGAGGAAGAGATTACTTTGAAGATGTTAGAAACTAGCATATCAAAGGAGAATTTGGAAGAAAAAATAAGTATGTGATTTACGTCAATTTTTTTGAAATTTTTGCTAATAATTTTTGATGCGATGTCATTTCTAGTTTTGACATGACTAGGAAAATGACATAATGCTAATAGTTGGTCTTTTTTTTTTTTATCAAAAAGGCTACATGAAAGAGGAGGACTTTAGAGAGTGAAGAAAAAATGCTACATTTTACCCTTCAATTCCAAAAGGACAGAAAGAAGTTATGAGTAAAAAGGAAAAGGACTTCTCGGATAACTTGCTTTCATTAGAGGTAGATGAAGAGAAGAAATAAAGTATGGCTTTTTCTAATTGTTTTGATTTACTTTATAATAAAATAGATCAATAAGAACAAGAAGGTGAGGATGAAGGAAGAGATGAAATTCTAGGATTTAAACTTCTTCTTCCTCCTCCTCCAATATACATCACTCCTTTTAGCAAACTAGTTTTGATTAATTTTGAGCTTTGCAATTGAATAAAGAAACTAACCAACTGTAGACTCTCCACATTATATGGTATATGAAAAGGATGTGATGTCAAAATTTTCTATGTTAATTAAATTTTGATGTTAATAATACTTAATCATTTTCTTTCCTTTGCAAGAGATGAAAAGAAAAATATGAGCTTGTGTCAAAGGAAATTAGATTATGTTGGAGGATCTAGTAGAAGATATGAAGGCCAACTAAACTTTTTGTCTCTAGAGGAAGGCTAGTTACAAAAATCATTTCCTATAGAAAATTGTTTATAAGTTAGAAATAGAGAATCTAATGTTCTCTTGGTTGAAAATGTAGAAATAAAGATAATGTTAAATTGGGATTAGGCAACTTTCCATGATCCCACAATAAATAAGGATGTATCAGCAAAGAATATTGCTAAAAACAAAATAAGTGTTACTCTTAACTATGTGTAGGATATGGGAGTGTTAGTCATTGAACATGCCAATTTCAACATCATACTCCTAGACTCATTGGAGGAAGCACATAAGAATAAAGAAGAAAGTGATAGACAAATAAGGATGTTTTATAATTAGGTAGAGCTATTAGAAGTAGAAATCCATGGCAACAACATGGTGAGTCATAACCCTCCTTCCCACATATACTGGATGGAGAGAAATAAAGCAGTGGAGTTTCAAAGAGTGTTGTTGGTTCTAGCTTACTTATTAGTAGTTTCATCTTGAAACTTTACTTTTGATCCTCGTTTAATATTAACATTTTTAATGGATGGTAGAAACATGTTATCCCCATGAGTTATCATTTCACCATCCTCATATGACAAGTGAATCTCCTGGTGTATAGAAGATGAGATTGCTTGAGGATTGGCTAACCATGATCTCTCTAGGATCAAGTTAAAACTCGGTGTTTTCTCAACTACTAGAAAGTTGGTGAATGTATGAAATTATTCTCTAGCCACAAAGTCTAAGAAAATAGAACCTTGTATAGCTACCTATGATCCATCAAATGACTTGAGTGTAGAGGTAGAGGTCTTCTAGATATTTTTAGTTAGGCATAGTTTCTTAACAATGGTAAATGGTATCACATTGGTTACTGCCTCATCATCCACATGGACACGATGAACCTTATACTTGCCTACATGTACAGTCATGAGGAGAGGAGTAGTAGCACTTCTCCATTTTGTGGGCCAATCTTCACTTTGTTGTCATGAAAGGTAAGAGTGGTTTGATGCTTATCCTCTCTAACCTAAGTTTTCTTAATGATAGAGTGAATGGGTTTTTTATTAGAAATCAACATTTGAACTAGCACATCTCTATGATCAAGAGAAGTCATTACTAGGTTGTATAGGTTTAATGACATGTTCTTTTTCTTTCAAGGACTGTTTTACTTGCTTCATCATCATGAGGAAATTACTTTCCTTAGTGTGTGATTTTTCAACCTTGGTAGTCTTAATTTCCTCCACCCTTCCTAGAATTCTTGGTTCATGTTTTAACATATATGGCTTAGGCCCCTTACTCATACTTGGTTTATGATTCTCTCTTGGTTGACTGGTTGATGTAGTTTGGGTAATAGAGTTCATAAGTGGAGCTAGTATTAGTGTAGATTTTGGTGGGCCAACCTGTTTTGAAGTCCCTTTTTTGTTAGCTACATTCAATAGGCTTTGTTGTTGGTTTGACAACATGTTATTTTCATTGCCATTGTAGTGGTGATTTCTTGTTACTTGGTGATGACATTGTTGAGATATTGACCACAATAGGTAAGCATTTGTCATAGGTTTTCATGGGTTTACTTGTGTATGATAGAGGAACCTAAATAACAAATGGTTTCCTAGCCTTAGAGGGATTTGTAACACTTTGCCTAGGTTATGATGTTGTTGCCATTGAAGATGGAATACGTATGAAAAAATGCTCTTGAGGAGCTAGAGGTGGTGGTACTTGTATGACAAAGGGTGCTTTAAAATTTGGATTATGGGACCAAGTGCTAGTTGGTGGTACCTTAATTACAAATAGTTTTCTAGGAGAACTAGACTATTTGGTTGCTATGAATGAGGCTAGGTATAAGATTTACTGTTGGTATTTGGAGGGTTGGATTCATTCAACACTAACTCTTCAAGATCAATCATATTCTGGAGATCATCTTTTAATGCTAGGAAAAAATTAGTATCAAAATTTGTCAAGTCTAAAGTACTTTAGTAGTTTTATGGATCATCTTTGGTTGCCATCATTGGGTCTCTAGCTATTTCACAAAGATGATCATGCCTCTTACAAGCTTCCTCAAATAGTTCCTTATGTTGAATATGATTTTCTTTAAGTAAATATTCTAGAACCTCAAAGGGCTTCATAGGCAACTTAGCATACATAGTTCTATTCTTATGCTCAAAATTTGATCTTGGATGGTTAGGAGCATTCAAGAAGATGGTTGAGATGGGTTAGAAGGTGTGTTGTGTGGTAGTGACTTTTGACTTTTTGCTTGTTTTAGGTCATTTGATAGTATAGCCAAGGTTATTTGAACTTGTGTGGTCTTATCCTTATCCTTCCTAGTGTATTGGTTTTTGTAGGCCAGATAGGATGGATCATTGCTATCCTTGATTGCCTCCTTGATGTTCTTAATTTGTGAAAAGGCTTGACGAAGTGATCAAGGATCTAAGCAATAAAGCTTTAACTTGATGAGGTCATTAACAACTCCCTTCAAGATAGCCAAAATGTGGATTTCAAAGATGGGCTTTAGAATCTCATTAAGTGTTGTGTTCCATCATTGAATAAACCTTTGAACTAGTTTAAGTAGCCTCTACCTCACTTTCATGAGTTCATCCAAGGTTGTATTAGGCTTTAAGTTGTCTAGGAAGCAGTTGATATATTGGGTTATCAAGTCATCCAAGAAGGAGATAGAGTGTGATGAGTGGCGAGGTACCCCTACACTCCACCATACGAATACGAGCGTACACGCGCGATCCGGTCGAACTCCGTAGACTAAATGCCTTAACGCCACAAGAAACACTTGGGGTTAATCGTTCGTTGTCTTCCCAGGCTTGCTTGTATGTGTCACGGTGTATGGTTAAGCAAGTCTGAGGTATGTGATTTTTTTGGTATTTTC
>MNCI01027496.1:1579802-1631845 GCA_015680685.1 Gnetum montanum
AAACCACGTGCTGCAAGGTTTATCCAAACAAGTTTGTCTTTATTGCCGTACACAACTTGGGTTCAGGTTACAAGCTGCTCGAATAAAGAGCCGTTCACTCTAGGACTCCTACTGCGGGCACATGGGGAAAAATTCTAACTCTGGAGTGATCAATCTGCTAGAGCTTCGCTACACTAGCCAGGATTGGGAAATGAAGGGAGTGCCGCCTCTTATTTATAGATATGGTGGCGGGACGCGATATCGCAGGAGAAGACGCGATATCGTGTACGCGATATCGCGTGGGATGCGATATCGCGACGGCCGCGATATCGCGTAGTGTAATTCGCGTCTCATCAGAGTGTCTAGGTAAGACTTGGTACTAGTCTAGAGCCTTTCCATTTAGGTACATAGGAAAAATTTGTAGTATCATGTAAGGCCACACTTGTAACAGGAGGCACTTACACCAAAAGGTGACAAGATGTGTGTTAGGGTCTCCTTTATCATTGTATTTGATGAGGTTTGAGATAGACATGCCTATGGGTAATGTGATTTGGGGGATTGATGGGATTGATAGTAGGATTGATTCCCAACAGTGCTATGAAAACTCATTACTAGTACAACATAGACGATAAAGATCATGAACATGTATAGCACTGCTAGGCTATCAAACATTAAGTGCTTCTAGATTACCAAGTGCTACACGTATGCTAGAGGTGGTTGTGCTTGTGTTCATTAACAATTGAAAATTAATTGCTTAAGGAAAGTGCATTAAAGTGAAGTGCATGAGAATAAAGTGCATTAATATTAAATGCATCAAGAAACATTAATCTATTCTCAGTGTTGCAAGGATGATCAAAAGGGTTCATTTTTATTCTCGTCACACTGTTGTGCTTAGATACATTAGTGTTCTAACAAAGATTTGTACACACTTGATGAGTGGTGAGGTATTCCTACATCCAACCATATGAATCACGAGTGTTCATATGCGATCCAGTCTAATTCCAAAGACTACGAGCACTATTCTAGCCATCAAAATCCTAGTTAGAATAGTTGTTATCCTCTCAACCTCACTTGTGACATTCTAGAACAATGGTTAAGTGAGACTGAGAAATATGATTTCTATATGTTTTCTTTTATCTATAATATCTAATTCTTCTAATATAGGGAGTAAAAGGCTAGATAATTTAAGATTCCACTACGCTATCACCTAACTACTCCTAGCATAAGCAACCATTCCCATCCTTCAAGCACATCCCAAGCATGTCCTAATCACTACTAGATTGCCAGACATTAAGCATCACTAGGTTGCCAAGTGTCAGACATATGTTCGAGGTGGTTAAGCATGTCCTAATCACTACTGGATTGCCAGACATTAAGCATCACTAGGTTGCCAAGTGTCAGACATATGTTCGAGGTGGTTGTGCTTATGTATTCTTGTGGACTACGAAAGTGTACAGTAACTATAAAGCAATAAAAAAAAGCAATAACAAAAGCATTACGATTATTAATGTATTAAAAGATTAATGCTTAAGTAATCTAGTCCAAATGCTGGAAGGCATGTTCAAAAAGCTCATCTTTATTGCCGTTCATGCCAATGGGCTTAGATACATTATTGCTCAAATAAATAATCATACACTCTTCTAACTCTGTCTATGGGCACTTGGAAAATAATCTAACTCCTGTGAAAACAAACTATAAGAGATTTGTTACAACTTGAACAAAAGATGCCATAAATTTGATGGGTGCATGCATATTTATAGTAGAAAATGGACTCTGTGTTGATGAGGCCACATCAACGCATAGAAAGATGCATCAATGGGGTCACGTCGACACGACCCAGTTGATGCAGTGGACTAGATGCTTCATCATATCCCCATGACTGAGTGAAAAATCATCATTGAGTTTGTTACAATTTGGAATGTATGAGGTTACTAGCGACACACCTAGAAAACAATATTAATACAAACATTGACATTAGCAACACACCAAGTGCCTGAGTGTATAGAAGAAAATTACAAAATTGTGATGTTTATGGACAACAAAATTGAACACCTTGACAACAATGGACTTACAACCCCACCAAGATGCAGAAGTTGCTAAAGAGGATCATACAGTTCCTGGTGGTGATGGTTTTGATGGGCCCTCACTAGCTTCAGGTGCATGTGGTGGTTGGGGTGGTGGTTGTGGTTGTCTTGCAATTATTGTAACTTTCGAAGGTAATTGGAAAGCCTCCAAAAGAGCCCTCAGTTTATCTTCTTTACTTCTAGGGTTGTTCATAGTTTGAGAAGCTTTGCCAATGTGTTCTAGAATAGGAACATCCCAAGGACATGGAAGTGCAAGGAAGAACTCCTTTAAATTAACAAACCAGGTTGCAAACTATTTTCATTCGATATCAAACACTTAGATTGATGCTTGTAGCCATAGGTAGTCATTCATTAATCAGGCAAAGTTCATTGCAATAGAGTGTTTTCCTTCAAAGTGGGTGTAAACAACTTTGAGTTCTACATTTCCTACTTTTAGCTTTTGTTTTATCTCTTTATGCACCTTGAACTCACCCTTGTATAAAGAATACAAGGTGGCCACTTACTTCTCAAGGTCTGACCACAACCTCCTAGTTGTAAGCATGGCTAGGTTTGCATAATGAAGGTTGGCTAGATCCATATATTTAGTCATTTCTTCATTTTGGAGCTCCTTGAAATGAATCTCAGCTTGGTTGTAGGTGTTTAATCCATCAAAGATGGGTTTCCATACCTTGCCTCCTTCCTTGAGTTTTTGGAGGGCTTGATTCATCTTAGCCTTTGTGACCTGGATTTCTTTTTCATTAATTTCTTTTTGTAATCCCACTTGATCCCTGTAGTGATTTTTCACTTATTCAAACTTGAGGGCCTCATTTTTCTAAGTGGTGATTTCAATGGCTGACATCTGTTGTAAGGCTTAGACTTCCTCCATTGATAGATTATGATTTTTAGTAGCTAATCTTCTCACATTGGTGTTTACCCTAGCCAAATCTTCCTACTGTTGGTGGATAAAATCTTTTATTTGTTGATTTTCAACATCAACACTGTGTAGGCAATGAACTTTTGTGATCAACCCAACATTCTCTTGGTGAACCTATGCCAAGTCCTTATTTAGATAGTAAGAATAAGCTTCCACTAAGGACTTGTCAAAGATCATTGACTCTCACTTGTACTCAACCTTTTGAGGCTTGGTTTGAAGCTGTTGAAAAGATTCATCTTTGGTGAGGTCATGGTTGAGTATAGTTGGGTCAACCAGTTGGGCCCTTAGCTAGGAAACTTCCACAGCTAAGAATTGATTCTCTGCTTGAGCTGACTCAAGTCACCCCTTTAGGATGAGGTACTTTTCCTTTGCTGAGAGCAGCTCCAATTGGGTTGCAGTGATGTTGTCCAGAAGGTCAAAGACATTTGGAAGTGGTTGCTCAGTTCCCACTAGTTGGTCCAACAGTTCTTCATGTTCTGCTACATTGAGTCTACCACTCTAAGTCCCTGTAGATGTTTACACATCTCTAAGCCCATGTACATCTAGTACAAGCACTGTAGGTGCATTAAGAGTTTTGGTGATCATGTCAACAACCAATGCTACCGTGACTTCCTATCCTTGGTGTTGCAATACCAGGAGCATTTCTTGAAATTTCTAGAAATAATTGTTGGGTCATTAACACTGTTACTTCTCGAGCGCTAGGGTCTATTCTAGCGGGCACTTGTGTTCACACGGTCGAAAGCATCGGCCCTACCTTCTCTAGCAAGCTCATAGATTGAACCACTTATTCTAGATGGCTCAAGGTATGGTGATATACAAAAGGTTCTCCACCATCTCTAGTTCTTGCTTGTTGCTCCTGTTGGTGTAGGAGTCATGGTCAAATCTCATGTATGTGCTCTACGATCGTGCACCAGTCTGATCCTATTGCTTGTGCAAGTGGTGGAGGTGGTTCTTGCTATTTCTCCATTCTTGTTGTGGTAGGTGTTTTATCTTTCATCATTTCATGACACCAGGCAATTGGAACATGATAGAGTGTGTCATTGGCATATTGTGTTATCCCTACCCATTTGCACAATTTTCTAATTAGGTAGGGAAAGGGCAAAGCTCACCTTCCATGTTCATTTTTTGCAAACCGTTTCTCAATTTCCAAGAAGAGTAACTATGGAAGGTTGATAGGAAATTTCTTGCTTAAAGTAGCACATGCACAAGCAGAGAAGGTGGTGATTTTGCTAGGTCTTACTATTGGATTTAAGTGGTAAGATGAAATTTTGGAGTAAACTCATTCTCCAATGGTCAATGTGCCAATCTCCTTATGGTCTACCCTATAGCATCGCCTGATCCACTCCACTTTCACCTCGGGGTTTGCTTGTTTTGAAATTTCTACCACATCATCCCCGATCTCAGGTAACCTAAGAGCTTGTGCAATTGCCTCTACAGAGTAAGACACATGGATGTCTTTAATTTTTACTTGTGACCCCAGCTGCCGATTTGTTAAGAAGAGATAGGTTTCCCCTAGATACCACTCACCAATGGACATGATGATTGGCCACATGGGAAAATTTTGTACTGAGTTCTGACTTCTTCTAGCACACTTTCTAGGAATGGTATGAAGTTTAATTCTTAAAGGACTATTCGTTATAGCTCTTTTGGCTTGATAGCATCAAGGCAGGCCTTGGTCAAGGTGACCTCAAGCCGTGGCACTCTTGCTGGAGTCTTGTCCCCACCCGATTGTATTGTGGGGACTTCTTCTTTAGGAATCTATGAACAAATTCCATGTCAAGTTCCTTGTAGAGAGGGCCAGTTGCATGTGAGCCCTTTGCCTACTCCTTAGGTTGTGTGCCTCATTCCCTTTTGGTTCTAGGTTGCTTGTCCAGAGGTTGCGATGGTCCTTCCTTCTTTGGATGCCTTGGTTTTTGTGCCATCTGCAATCATAGCATAATCATGAATTAAAATATGTGCATGTTACCAAAAATGGAAATAAAATATCTTTCCATGATGACATGGCCAGGCTATGACAGCGACACATGCATCTTGAGTGTCATTGAATTAAAACTAATGCTTTGATTATCATGATGAGTTAAAACTAACTCTTTGATTAACCCTAAAAGGCTTTAAGTCATTAACTAGCTATACTGCCATAATCTATAGAATCATGGACCCCCCATGATGTACAACATACTTCTAGTACCCAAAGGGTAAAAGAATGGTTGGATTGGGACAAATGGTAGGAAGGTTATGTGCCTGAGAAGGAGATTGGATGTAGAAAACTTGAAAAAATCCCTTAGCATTATGAGCAAATGGACAAAATTCAAAGGCATGATGCATGTATATATAGTAGTTTTGTTGCTAGGTTGATGGGGCCACATAAATAGGGCTATGTAAATGCATGTGGATGTGTATATGGGGCCTAGTTGATGTAGCTATCCATCTATGTTGACTACCATTGACTAGTGAATGAAAGGCCCAAATCTATGAATTTTAGCATAAAATTGGAGTCATTCGAAAGCTCAAAGACCCAAGAACATCATGAAACAAAGAGGAAGGGATGTCAGTGTCAAAAGAAGAGTCAAAGTCAAGAGAACATCATAATATGGAGCATGGGCAATGGAGGGCCCCACGATGAACAACATAGAAATGGTTGACGAATTATATCAAAAGAGTAAGAGATTAACAAGCGAAACCAAAAGATATGCAAGTGGGTCATTCCCAGAGCAGGCTCTATGCTTGTTTGCCCTTGCACACCTTTAATGGAGGAGTCCGTGGATCCCATAGTTGACTAATGGCCACTAATAGTTAATGCTCATATCCTCGAGAACGAACCAAAGGATTTACAAGTACCAACAAACCAAGATACACGATTGAAACATGAAATCAGCAATGAGGTGAGGAACAGAAAGCAATGGATGAGGGGGAGAGCATGTGGAATGGAGTGGTAAGGTTAAGATTAATATAGTCCCTTTGTGAAGTATGTGGTTAAGTGACCCGATAAAAATCCACTCCAAGTTTGGATCAAGTCTGGATCAAGAGCGACCATGTCCAGTGATGTTGCAGTGGTGGACTAATACCAACCCACCCACTCAAGACATACACATGCCCTTAGAGACCAAATCCCATTCCTTATAGAGAGGGAAAGGGAAGAAGGAAGTAAGAAAGGGCCTTAGTTAGAGGGGACTATTAGGCCTAGGTAACATGGCTTTCTAGTCCCATAACTAGTGCTTGTAGCCCATTATTTGATCTAATGGGTGTGCTTTGAATTCCCATTATTGTTTTTTATTGTTTTTATCTTTTTGGTTATTTTTTTGAATGGGAACCACACCATTCAAGGATATATTGGTTGGTCCAAGGGGTGTGCTTTGAATTTCCATTGTTTTTGTTTTTTTCTTTTGTTTTGTTTTTTAGGTAGGAACCACACCATGCAAGGACATGTTAGCTTCTTGTTATTCGTTGTCATGGAACGGAAAGGAATCCTTGAGGGCAACAATGCACGAGAGATCGTAGGAGGATATGTAGTCCACCACATCCCCTTGAAGTCATACCCTATTCCTTACCACTTGGATCCTTCCCAAGTTCAGAATCGCCCAAGGTCAAAGATTTATTGGAGTTGATTAATGGAAAAGGGATTGTACTTCTCTTGATCCTGGGACACCATAGAAAAGTGTGAGTGGTCGGATGTCATGGACTCACTACCTGTTGCATGAAAGAAAGTATAACTTAGTTTTCTAAAACCCAAAATGCTAAGGTAAGAACTAGATATAATAGGCAACCCATAATATGCAAACTCCCATTAGGAGCAACTACCACACCATTGCATCCTGTGGCAATAAGATGACTTTATTAGCAAAAATAAATATAGGAAAAAAACTAAAATAACTAAAGGGAAATATATATATATATATATATATATATAAAAGAGAAAAATTAGGTAAGAATCGTTAAATGTACGAACAATGGTGTAAAATAAAAATGTGTAAAAAAAATATAGAAAAGAATCAGGATAATTATTTTAGCATGGGTAGCGATCTCCCCCATGACTAAGCTTGGAGGAGGAGATTCGAAATATGGAATGTGGCCAACCACTTGGTGAAGTGGTTTGGTGTAGTTCATAGAAGGGTTTTAATTGTTGCATGTTGACCAACTACATTTTTATTAGGTCTTCAGGTTTGTGTATGAGTAGGGCCCTAGATGGAAAGCTCTTGGAAACAATATAATGTCCCTCCCATAGTGTTTGAAACTTGGTCCATTGCAACACATGTGTGGGATTCCAATAGAAAACCTTATCTCCATGTTGAAATGTTACCTTTCGAATCCTGAGGTCATGACATTGTTTGTTATATGCCTTATGCACCTCATTTGATGATAGGGCTACTAATTGATTCTCATCCAGCACATTTAAGTTGATGAGTCATTCTCATTATGCTAGGGGTAATTCAAGACCTAAGTCACTTGTAGTGGATAGTGTTCAGAGTTCTGTCCAAATCGGGAGTGTTGGTAGTTTTCCATACACCAACTCGTAAGGAGAGTAACCTATAGGAAGTTTTAGGTTGAGCGGTAGGCCCAGAGGACGTCATTAAGTTTTGTGCTCCAATCCCTCCTATATTTGCTAATTGTCCTTTTTAGGATTTTTGTAATCTCCCTACTTGTGACTTCAGCTTGCCCATTGGCTTGGGGGTGATAGGGTGTTAGTTTATGTTCTACCCCCAAACGTCATATGAGTTTACTAAAAGTAGCACCCATGAAGTGAGTGCCATTATCTGAAATGAGTGTAGATGGCACCCCAAACCTGTTCATGATTTGTTGTTGAACAAACCACATGGTTGTGGTTGAGGAATAGATGGTGATGGCTACTACCTCTACCCACTTTGTACAATAGTCCACCATGACACTAATGTATACCTTTCCATTTGACATGGGTGTGATGGGACCCATGAAGTCAATGCCCCAAATGTTGAAGGGCTCTAGTGGCTGAATCCACCATTGAGGTTCCTCCATTCTTGTTGTCATCCCACCATCTCTTTGACATCGATCATAGGAGCAGACGAACCATTGAGCATCTCTAAAGAGTTTAGGTCAGTAGTAACCTGTAAGTAGAATCTTAATGGCTATGCACCTTCTTGCATAATGGCCCCCACAAGGGCCCTCATGAGCATCTTGGAGGACACACAATTAGTTTGCATCAGGGACGCACCATCAAACCAAGCCATTCACAAACACCTTATACAAGTGTCCATTGATTTCCATGAAGTGCTTGGCTTTGTGAAGAAATCGTTGTTTCTTCTAATGATCCAATTCCTCTAGTAGCTCTTGTATACGAAGATAGGTAAGGATGTCACCAAACCAATTTGATCGTGTGGGCACCTCCTCCATAATTGCTCCAGTAAAGAGAAGTTCATCTAGAAATTGGTTAGAGAGTGGGCTCTCCTCCTTCATGTTGTCCCATTGTAACTGAGACAAGTGATCAACAACAACGTTCAGTTTCCTTTTTGTCTACCATAGTAAGATTGAATTCTTGAAGGATCATGAGCTACCATATGACACGGGGGCTCACCATGGGTTTGTCCATAAGGAACTAGATGGCATTGTGGTTTGTATGCACAAACACCTTATACCTAAGCACATAGTATCAAAACTTTTTTAAGATGAACACCACCACCATTAATTCCTTTTTGGTGGTGGTGTAATTTAGCTGAGCATCCACAATACTTTAGCTTGCATAGTGGATGTAATATGGATGCTTCTGGTCATTCAAATATGTGAGAAAAACTTCCAATGCATAGTTAGATGTATCCATCATGATGTGAAATGGTTTGGACCAATCAGGGGCTCATAGAATTAGAGTCTCTATGAGTTTTTTCTTCAGCGTTTGGAATGTAGGTTCACATTCCCTAGTTTAGAAAAATGGGACGTCTTTCTTGGTTAGCTCCACCAACCACTTCGCGATCTTTGAAAAATTCTTGATGAAGCGCTTGTAGTGATTAGTGTGTCCAAGGAATGATTAAACATCCCTCACAGTTCCCTGCTAATTGGTAATTCCTTGGATAACCCTCATTTTCTCAGGATCCACTCCAATCCCTAGTGAAATTCGATGTCCCAAAATAATGCCTTCTTGGACCATTAGGTGGCTCTTTTGCCAGTTGAGCCGTAAGTTAGTTTCTACACATCACTTCAAAACCTACTCAAGGTGGTCCAAGGCTTACTTGAATGTTGCTCCATACGTGGAGAAGTCATCAATAAAAACTTCTACACCATTACCGATTTGCTATTGGAAGATGCTGAGGACAAGGCATTGGAAGGTTGCAGGTGCATTACACAGGCCAAAGGGCATCTTCCTATATGTGAAAGTCCCACAAAGACTTGTAAATGTTGTCTTGGCCTGGTCCTCTAATGCAATCTGGATTTGGTTATAGCCACTATAACCATCTAGGAAGCTGTAGTAACAATGCTCTGAAATGGTATCTAACACCTAGTCCACAAATGGAAGTAGGAAATGATCTTTAAAGGCTGCCAGATTTAGTAATCAAAAATTGATACAAACTCTCCACTTGCCACCCTTTTTTTGGCACAATAATGAGTGGGCTAACCCACTCGCTATTCACAATGGGGTAGATGAATCCTGCTTTCAACAATTTTTCAATTTCATACTTGAAAATTTGTTTAAGTTTGGGATTCAATTGTCTTTGTGGCTATTTTCATGGCTTCATGGAAGGGTCGATATAGATTCGATGTTGGCATACCCTAGGATCAGTCCCGATCAACTCAGAATATGACCATGCGAAGGCAGTCACTCACTTGTTTACCATCCTTAGAAACTTCTTTTTTTATTCTGGAGCAAGAGTGGCATTGATTATTACCAGCTTATAGTTTTTCAAGAATGCATATTCTAGATTGGCCGGTAAGGGTTTTAGTTCTAGGGGTTCTTGTTTAAAGCTTTTAGGGATTTGTAGCTTTTCCCAATTAGTATCATCATTGGTAGTGGGAAGTTGTTGATGGACCTATTCCACTTCATCCATGCTCACCATATAGGCACATATAAGGCTTTCAGAGCATTCCATGCATAGGGTGGTGCTATCAGAATCAGCAGTTAGCCACTGGGTGCCTTCTTGGTTAGTGGCTACTACATACATGCATTGTTGCATTTGTGATTCGGCGGCACACTGACTGCATACTTGAATGGATGCCCACTTAATGAACCAGAGTTGCTGCACATAGTTACACCTGGAGTCACTATACGTGATGCATGGAACATGCTTCTTCTCGATCTTCCCAAAAGGATTTTCCTTAGAAATTTCAAGGGAGAGATCGTAGAGTCCCAAACATGCATCCACCGTGCTGAGCCATGCTCTTTCCATTATAGTTAGGAAGTCTCCCTTGCAATTATCGATGTGGATTACTAGGAAATTGGCAGGGTAGGACCACCCACAAATAGTGGTCACAATATCTTCTACCAATCCCAAGGGGATGGTAATGGATTGGTCTGCCAACTCAAGCTAAATGTTTCTTTTCTTCAATGGGGGTAGGTTCCAAGTCTTATACATATCATGTAAAATCAGGTTGACACTTGATCCTGAATCCAGAAGAGCTTTTCTTGGCTTGTTGCTTGCCACCTGAAGGTATATGAGGGGGCTTCTTGGATCAACCAATTTTCAAGGGATATGACCCGCCTTGATCCAATCCATGACAACATGTGTTAACATGATGGTTTGTACTTCGTAAGGCATTTGGTTCAAAGGTTGCTTGAAGGATTGAGTGTTAGAGGTAGTTGGAGATATAGGGGCATTGGCCATAAGTGAGTGTGAGGGTGTATTTAGGTTATTAAGCTAGAAAAAGGAATGTTTCCATGGTTTTGATTCTGACCCGCTTGATTGAGAAGCTGGTTGTAAATTGATGGCCCTCATGGCATTATGCTACTGTGGTTGTGGAGGTATTTCTCCCTGCATGGGCGGAGTAGGAGGTAGCTGAGTTAAGGGCTAATGGATAGGTATGGCGAAGGAGATGGAAGAGCCTCAATTATATTCATCTACACTTTTCTATTTTTGTAGTTCTCCCTCTTCATTGGCTACCTACTCAATTAATCATTGAAACTGATGAGCCCGTAACTCAAATAGCCATCCTTGAGTGTAAATGCCAAGGGTCCTTCTTGTTTTGAAATGGAGCCCATCTATGACATGGTGTTGTTCCTGCTGAGAGTATTCATGACTAGGGCATCGATGCAACAATGAGTAATATCTGCTCATGGTTGCATCCAAGGGTTCATGGCTACCTTGTTTCCACCTCTGAATTTGTTGTCTTAGATTAGACACTCTGGAGTAAGTTTGGTATTTGTCATTGAAGAGCTCCAACATCGTACTCCATCACTTGATTGATTCCAACTCCAAAGACTAGTACCAGCTTTCTGCTTCCTTGATGAGTATTCGGAGGAACAACTTGAGTTTCTACCATTCATTTTCAATATTCTACAGGGTGTAGGCATCTTGAAATTCTTGCAGGTGAGTCTACGGATCATAATTATATCCCCCTTCAAATCTGGGAATGTTGTTCATATCAAGATGCTTGATCTGACTATCTCTCAAGTGCCTAGTAGGTGTTTGAATTACCTTTGCTATGTTGAGCATGCTTCGAGTGGCAAGCAATAGTTCATCGAAGTCATGGTCCTAATGATGGCCATGGAATCAATGATGGTTTCTGCTACCCCTCCTTTCATGATGGTGAGCCTCCTATGACTGTGCACACCCTTGGTCACGAAGTTCCCTTCGGCATCCTCGATCATGTTGATCTTTGCGATCACCATCATCATGATCCCTCATATGATGGTTGCGGTCAGATTTAGAACTTGATGAAGCTAAGGTGGAAAGGAAGGAATGAGAAGAGGGCAAAGGACTGCCATCCCCATGGTGTCAATCACCTCCTCTTCCATGACAATGGCCTCAATCTTCACGTCCATCTTCAGCTTCACCATGATTTCCTTTGTGAGATCCCCCATAATCTTTGAACTCTCGGTCGTTTGAACCTTTACACTGTATGATGGATTGGATGTTCTAATGTGGGGGAAGAGATGCGGAAGAACACGAACCACGAGGAATAGGATCCTCATCATCATGTTGGGCCTACAGGGACAAAGGGTTACTAGATTGTTTACCCTTTGCTTGTTCATGGTGTTTTTCCTACTACAGGTCTTATTTACGTTGTGCCTCATTTGGAAAATAGTCCTGATAATCGTGATCCTCCATCACGTACTCCACATCTTGGTCTTGAATGCCCAATCTGGTGAGAGTTTGGAGTAGCATTCTAGGAGCCGCTTGATCAGGGGGCAATATAATGTTGCCCTCCATGTCTCGCCATTGCATCTACTCATCTTGATGTAGGATGAAGGTGAAGTTGGGTATATACTCATCCAGATGTGTATACACCACCCAACATTCCTGGGGCACTTGCCAATTGGATTCGTCTTACCTGTGAGAAGAAGACATACTAGTGTTAAACAACAAATAACTTGGTGTGCCTTACTCTTACCTAAGTATCCTAGCATGAGTAGATTTCAATGTAATGGGTCCGTTCCAATGAAGTGAGTGATGATCTTGCTAAGGCTAGATAGTGTACATGAGCCTAACAGTCCCCAAAAATAGTGCCAATGATGAGCGGTGAGGTACCCCTACACCCAACCATACGAATCATGAGTGTTCATGCATGATTTGGTTGAATTCCAAAGACTGCGAGCACTTACACACAATATTCTAGCCATCAAAATCCTAGTTAGAATGGTTGTTGTCCTCTCAACCTCACTTGTGACATTCTAGAATGATGGTTGAGTGAGACTGAGGCTTATGATTTTTATATGTTTTCTTTTATCTATAATATCTAATTCTTCTAATACAAGGAGTAAAAGGCTAGATAATTTAAGATTCCACTACGTTATTGCCCGACTACTCCTAGCATAAG
Organism: Gnetum montanum; assembly: GCA_015680685.1. Taxonomy (NCBI): domain Eukaryota; kingdom Viridiplantae; phylum Streptophyta; class Gnetopsida; order Gnetales; family Gnetaceae; genus Gnetum; species Gnetum montanum. The sequence continues at coordinate 1,592,712 of MNCI01027496.1, forward strand.
CAGCCATTCCCACCCTCCGGGCACATCCAGAGCGTGTCCTAATCACTACTAGGTTGCCAAATGTCAAGTGTCATGGGGTTGCCCAGTGTCAGACATATGTTCAAGGTGGTCATGCTTATGTATTCTCATGGACTACGAAAGTGTACAGTAACTATAAAGTGATAACAAAAGTGATAAAAAAGCATTAGGATTATTAAAGTATTAAAACATTAATGCTTAAGTAATCTAGTCCAAATGCTACAAGGCATGTCCAAAAAGCTCATCTTTATTGCTGTTCATGCCAACGGGCTTAGATACATTAGCGCTCGAATAAAGAGCCGTACACTCTTCAACCTCTATCTGCAAGCACTTGGAAAATAATCTAACTCCTATGGAAACAAACTGCAATAGCTTTGCTACAACTTGAACAAAAGGTGCCATAAATGCGGTGGGTGCACGCATATTTAGAGCAGAAAATGGACTTTGCATTGACGAGGCCACGTTAACACCTGGAAAGATGCATTGACGAGGTCACGTCGACACGATTGTGTTAACAAGGCTTCAACAATGCAGCCCAGTCAGTGGACTGGATGGTTCATTAACACTCTTGTTGTAAGCACTCAAAAAATATTCTAACTCTTGAGAAAACAAACTACAAGAGCTTCATTATCTATGATAAAAACCATGAAAATTTTTATTGAAAATTGTGAGCCTGAGCACTATTTTTATAGGTTGACATATACCTTGTGATATCAAATCTTCGACATCATGTCCAGGGTTTTGACATTGGGTATTCAATGTCGGAGCTAGTCAAATGATGACTCATTACCGACTATAGCTTGTGAGACTACAACTTGTAAGACTATAGCTCGAAACTGTAGTGTATGAAACTACAACATGCAAAACTACATTGTATAAGACTGTAGTGTGTGAGACTGCAACATTATAAGACTGTAGTATGTGAGACTGTAGTGTATGAGACTACAACATGTGAGATTACAATGTATGAAACTGTAGCTTATGAAACTGCAGCTTGTGAGATTGTAGCGTAAATAAAGCATAGTGTATTTGTGAAATTAGGCAAAAGCTTAGGTGTAAAAAGAGGGAAAATGGAGTAAATTGCAATTTCAACTATAATAATAATTTTTCCAACATGTTTAAGCAACATTGAGAAAAATAGGAAAAGGCTTTAGCATATATAGGTAAAAATTTGTAGAAAATTGTAAACGCAAAGAACAAAAGAAAATCTGTGAGACTGTAAATGCAAGAAACAAGGAAAATAGTGTGCACTATATTTGTCAAAATAATATTTTTAAATTGTAAATGCCTAGAATAGGGGAAACATTATGTACTAGAACTATGAAAATAATAATTTTTAAATTTTTTTAATTTTGCAACTATAATAATGAAAACTAGCTATAATGTAAAAATTTAGGGTTGCAGAAAGTCCAAACTAATTTTTACTCTATCAAAAAAATTGTGCAAAGGTAGAAATAGGTAGAAAATATTGTTACAGATGGGTTTTGGACAAAGAAGTTAGGCGAAGGCTTTCCTTATAGCACCAAAAAACTATACCAATGGAAAAAATTGATGCTAGAAAACTAAAATAATTCATATGAAACAATTTTAACCCTAAGATCCACAAGCCTTGGAAGGATCTGAGGCACCTTAGGTAGCCTTACTGATCACCTAAGGACTCAAAAAATCTGTTACCAAGAGATATAAATGAAAATGAACTATAGCATGTGAAACAATGTTTGAGCACTAGACTAAGAATGGAGAGAGAGGAAAATGATGTGGCCAAAATAAAAAAACTACAAACTTTATCTTAAATGATATAAAAATTTGTAAAAATAGAGGTTTGGGAAGGTATAGATTGAGGCTCTTAAAAGCCTAAGAGCCTGAACGTATAGAAAATATCTTTAAAATCTGGTGTAGGGGACATGGTGTGTTCTGCCAGTAAATTTGCACATGTCTTTTTGGATTGATCTATAGTGCAATAAATGCTATTGTAGGGTCTCTTTGTCCTCAAAAATCTACACTAAAAAGGCTATAAAAGGTTGTGAAAAGTTTGCTAAGATCTCTCTTCTCTGTGTTGAAAAAAGATATACTAGAAGTTCTTGCCAAGAGATTGCCCAAAAGATTTGCCAAAAGGTCTTGAAAATAGTGTTGAATTTGACTTAAATAGGCTTTGAATTCGTTGCTCTTGTGTTGATTATATTTCTAGATGCTTTTTGGACTATTACATGGTGTTTTTGGACAGTTTTCATGGCCTAAAATTGTAGCATATGATTTGCTAGTATTTTTGGCTTTTCCCGTTACGATTGGTAGCATTTTTGGACTATTTTCATGCCCAAAACTACAGCGTATGGGCCACCAATGTTTTTGAATTTTTGTGCTACAATTGGCAACATATTTGTCATAGTGAAGTTCATAGCTTGTGGGCCATGAATTTCATTTTACATATTAAAAAATAGTCTAGAATTTGGCTAAAACAAGGCCACATGGTAATTTATACTACTTTAGAGCTCTTCACCACCATGGGTTCTTTGATTCTCTTACAATGCTTCTAAGAATTATATAGTTGCTTAGTCTTATGTAGGCTAGGCTATTACAAAGCTAAGTTGGTACACTTCTTTCACTCTTTCACTTTCTCAATTAGAGATCTCTTACATCACAAATGCATTCTATGCTTCTAGCTTCTTTTGGCTGTTAGATATNTTGCATTTCTTATTTTATGTTGTTTGTGTTTTCTCCACCATTTGTTTTTTTTATTTAAAATCTTCTAGTCCTTGCACTTGCATGCAATCTATAGTTTGGGGGCTAAGTGTTGAGACCAACTTTACCCATGCTAGGCATAGGGCCTTGCTCGAGCCAATTGAACTCTTAAACGATTATATGTAAAATTTTAAAATTAAGAAAAATAGAACATCGTAGGGATGCACATAACCATCGTTCACATGCTGATGGGCTTGAGTGGCCCGTTAAAAATAAATTAAGCCATACATAAATCACGGGCTACATGACATCACCCTCTCATAAAGATTTAAAATAGGAATAAAAGGAACGAGCCTTTTAAAAATAAAATAAAATATGAATCTAAGGCTTATTATTTTGTGTTTTTAATTAGGTTTTGTCCATCCGTCCGAGCCTCCGCCGGTATAAATAGGGGGAGAGGAAGCGCAGAAAGGGAAGGGGGGTGGAACAGTTACAGTCCAGTCCTGGGCTGCAAGTTCCTGAGGAAGAGTTCGGTCGCCGTTTGCAGCGCCTCCTGTGCTCGCTGCTTCTTTTCTGCCATCCGCACATTCTGTCCGCCGCGTCGTCGCTGGTTTCTGTTGCTTCCACTGCTGCGTCATCCTCCTCCGCTGCACGCCAGCCCAGCAACCGCAGCGCACTTCTCCCCTCTGCGTGGCACAGGCACAGGCAACAACCGTGGCAGACGCTAACTCTACCGACCCTTCTGTTCTGTACGCTGTCCCCTGCCGATCCCGCCGCTGTTGGTTTTCCTGATCGCTGTCCGCTGCTGGTTTCTGTTTCTTGCCGCTGCTGTCTGCCGCGTCCCTGTCTCCGCTCGCCGACGCTGTCTGCTCCACGCGTGGAGAAATCTGCACGCTCCTTGGCACTCTGCTGCCACCCGCGCGCCACCTGTTCGCCTCTTCCCGCAGCAAGCATCACCGCGTTGTTCTGTCCCCCGCACTGCCGTCTGCCTGCCGTTACGCCTCCTGCCCGCGTTGCTGTTGTCTGCGCAGCTCCTCTGCGTTGTGCCGTCGTCGCTGCCGCGCCGCCACCCGCGCCTGAACAGTCTGCGCCCCTCGCTCCCGTGGACGCCTTCTGCTCCCTGCTTCTGCCATCCGTCCGCACGCCACCGCTGGTTGCTCGTCCGCTGTCTCTGTTCCCTGCCGCTGCCGCGCTGCCGTTCTGGTCACCGCCGCTGGATGCTGTCCGCCTATCGCCGCCTGACGCTGCAGCAATTCGCTGCCATCCTCTGCACTCCCGTGACTTCGCCGTGTTGCTGCACCACCGCGTTTCTTTTACCCGCAGCGCCTGCCTCGTCTGAATCCCCGCCGCGTCCCACAGTATCCTATTTTCGGCTGTCACCTTGATCCGCTCCTGCCGCCACCTTGGTTTGCCGCGTGGATTGCCGCCTCTGCTACGCTGTTTTCTCTGCATCTTGTTACTTTAAATTTTCAAATTGAATTAGAGTGTTTGACATTAAATCGAATTTAAGGTTTTATTTTAACATTTTATTTAAAATATTATTATTATTGTTTGTCATATTGCCCTTTCCAGCTGAGACTATTCCCGGGTTTCCGTACCCATACGGGAGGCGCCCTAGGCAACAGTCTCCTTAAACGAGTTTTTACAGGTGTTCGCGTGTCCAAAATTTACGCATCAACANTACAATGGATCTTTCTTTTCTATGCTTCTTCCTATGATTCATATCTCTTTTTTATATTCTTCTTCCTATGATCCATGACTCATCTCATCTCTTTTTACAAATTAGAACTCATCTCTTTTTACAAAGCATAGCTTATGGCTTCTAACCTTTGTATAAGTCCTCAACTCCATCATAATTTTGTTTTAAGTAAATACACTCTTAACACAAAAATATAGTATTATGAATTTTCAATTTTTCATACATGTAGCCTTTAATTATTTGCTTGTAATATAATTATCTTTTATATATTTATAAATAAACCTTTTGCAATATCCAATGTTAATTTTTAATAATCATTTATACCAATTAGGAAAAACCTACACTGATTTAGCAATTTTATTCCTTTAATAAAGGCTACTAAGTGATGACTTAATATTAATATTTTATGTTAAGAAGTAAATACTATATCTCAAGATATATAACTCAAGCATTGCCCACCACAGTCAAACCCATGACTTAGAGTTTTCAAAGCTTTCAAATGTCAATTTTATCAATAAGTAACACAATTGTTGATGACTTAATATTCATACTTTATATTAAGAAGTAAACGCTATACTAATATTTTATCTTATTACATATTTTATCCTTGCAAATTTAAAAATGTTCTTATAAGAATGATAATTCAAGAAACATAAGGATAAAAATTCAATTTTATGAATGCTATTAGGAATGTATTATTGAAGTATAACTTAGATAGTAAAGATAATCCTTGGAAATGTATTACAGAAGTAAAACTTAGATAGTAGAGATAATCCAGTTGGAGTAGGAACATAGCACTTAATCTCCATATTTAAATGCCCAGAGTTCCTTCCCATCTTCATTACCATAAATTGGGAATTATTATTTTAATATTTATATTTGCATAGCTTGCACTATATGATATTATCCTGAAGACAACGTACAACTTGAGCCACAATAAAACTGTTGCAGTACCATTACAGAGAATCCTGTAAATATTTGTAAACAGTTTCCTTACAGCTACTTGTAAGCACACTCAATTGCTTTCTACCAAGAGAAATATGTTTTACTCTAACATTCAAACATCCATAGTTTAAAAGGACAAGGTTTACATTACATTGACACTGTTGAAGATTAAAGTTAAAAAAAAAAAGTAAAAGTAAGTAAACATTAACAGTGAAAGTAAATATCCAAAAGCTAGGCATTTCTATAATGAACCGATGATTCATCAGCTATGGTTGAAGTCTGGAGAGACTCTGGATGAATCAGCATCTTTTTCCATGGTAGTGATGGTTACAGGCTTTATGTCCCTCTCCTGATCAAGGCCATCTATTGTGGTAGATGATGACAGAAAAGGCTGAGCCTGAGCAAGAGGAATTCCAGCTGAAACATAGCTTGACAGTGAAATTGGGTTTGCAGTCATCACAGAGACCCCATAATCATCAGAAGTAGTTTGCAGTGCAGCAGTGCCGAAAATGCTTGTGGGTTTTTGATTCATCCATCCTCGTAACTCGTCTTCTTCTTCCTCATTTGCAGATGGATATATGGCAGTGTTCATGTCCGGATCATAGCCATACTGCTGTTGCTGTGATGATCCATGATCCATATGATTCATGTAGTTAGTGCTGCTGCTGTATTTGTACTCCATATCAGCAAGAGAGTATGAGGCTGCTGGATTTTCAAGAGATTGGTTAAACCTGTTACTGCCACCATGTGTGTTGTATAGGTTGAAAAGATTTGGCTTGTTACCGGTGCCGCTTCCATAGGTGGCGTCAGAATCCAAGCTGAATTTTGGGTTGAAAGTGGCGGGTTTAGTACTTAGAGGATCTTCTGGCATTAATACAGAGGACCTGAACCAATCCTTCATGTCTGATGCTATTGAGTTGGCATACTGAGATGCAAGCCCACTGTTGCTGCTGTCCCATGGAAGAGGTGGTTCATGATTGTAGGTTGGCTCCGAGAAACGGCTGGATGTTGTTGGGTACATTATTGCACCGTTCAAGTTAGGAATTGAATTTATCGAATCCCTGGTAAGGCAGAAGGGAAAAGCTCTGAGACAGTTAGCAAGCGAACAAATAGTTTAAAGTTTTGAAAAATAAAAATAAAGGAGAAACATTTAAAATTTTGAACAGTCGGGAAAAAAGAGAAAAAGGTGTGCTCCTTCTGATGGAAGTTAAATGTTTGAAGAAGGTAAATTTAAGGAGTTTCCAAGTTCTAACCCTATAAAAATTAATTTGAGGGGCTTCAAGGGAACATCTCTAATTTGATTAGAAAAGATAAAATATTGAGAAAGTAAAGTAAATAAATTACATGAACTGAAATGTTTACAAAGTGATTCAAGGAAGTAGGAAAAACAATCCATAAAGATTAACTTACAGCGGAGGCCTAATACCAGTGCCAAAAACTAGCTCTGTGGCGTGGTCCAGTGACTCTTTCTCCCTTTCTGTGTAGTTATAAATATTCAAACAATCACACAGTTTTTAAGAAATTTTAAAATAGCCAGCCTTATGCAACTAAAAATAAGACAACCAGCCTTGTATAAATCAAATAATTTTTACGGATTCCTACCGAATAGTCTAATTCTATTCCATTGTTTAACAAGAATACGATATATTTCATGGAATGGTGCAGTATTTAGCCTATGCTTAATAGCTAATTAATATTTGCAGAGCCTGATTACCTGGACGATGGCTGTTCATATGGCCTCCAAGGGCTTGAGATTTCAAAAACCTCTTCGAACAGAATCTGCATTTGTACCGTAACGCTTCACCGTTTACCTCATCTTCATCCTCCGCTTCCAGCCTCCTCCTTTTATCTGCATTAATTAACAGAAGTAAAGGAACCAGTAGACTTAAGAGCTTTTCCCAGTATTCAAATAGCACCAAGTCTTGAGGATAGGACAGCAGAAACTTTACGTAGAAAATACAACCCAAATGAAGTTCAGAAGAAAATTGAAAACTATGGCAATATCGTACTGATAATGTAGACAAAGGATCTCTGCCAATCCATTTTTATGGATTAAAACTACCCTGGAAATTTCAGAGAATAAAACGTACGGTTCAATGGTTACAAAATACTATATGCAGTGAATCCTGACTGAAACGGAACTGCATGATATAGTTCTTTTTACGTTTCCAAATCTAGACTCCAGAGAACAAGAGATTCAAAAAATAAAAAATAAAATAAAACCTTTCAATTAAACGCTCCTGAGATTAAATAAATATGAACAAATATACAAAAAGATATGCTAAGTAAAGATATTACCTTTTCCAAAAGACACTCCTAAATTAATATAACTAAAAAGATGCTAACTACATGCAAATTTTTGTACTTAGCCGGAATTTCTAGGAATTTATTAGATGTATAACATCCTTTTCCAAAACACACAGTCAACGGGAGTACGGGACTGACAAGCGCATCAAAACATATCGGATTTAAAAGTGAAAAAGCTGTTTACAAAATAGGAAACATAGATGCCAGAAAATAGCAACATCAGTCCAGGACTTCATAAGCCAAATAACAACTGAAAGCCGAAATCGCAGTACTACCCAATGATTGAATCAGAAAGTCTAGAACTCCACGATTAGTATAACCAACGCAACCACTGGCATTAATCAACACAAATAGTATAACGCTGTAAGAGTACGTGCCAACCAAATAATTAAGTCAAACAGCAAAATCAATCTCGAAGAAGTGCATTACTTATTAGATGGCTCAACAAATCAAGCCAAAGCTTGTATACCTTGCTTTCTGGGATTTCAAAGCAGCCAAACCAACCTACCGAAGTCCAAACTAACTTAAATCAAACATAAGAGGCCACACCCACAATTTAATCTAAACCTTACATTGCAACCTGAATATGATATATGAATGATGGTTTACACAAAGAAGTCAAACCCAACTAGAGCCATACTTTCTCTAACTCTAAAGCAGCAAACCAACATACTAAAAACTCTATACCCACAATCTCTTCTTACAAAACCAACATTGAGGATAAACATTTTTCAACCCAACAAAAAGGAAAAAAAAGAATCAGCATAAACAACATGGCAAACAAGTCAAATCAACGGAAATAGGTTGCATATAAGATTTCTGATGTGATAAAGCAGGCAGTGAGTCAATTCAGTCTGCCATAGAACCTGAATTTTCACTGGTTGCAGTGCTGCTGTTGGAGGCATCCATCTGAGACACAGACATGGTGATGATGATTTTTGGGTTTGGTGGGTTTGGAAGGAATTATTAGCAGAAGCAGAAAAACAATTGAATTAGTAGCAGCAGTGGAAAGATTAGTAGTGAAATTATGAGCATGCCTTGTTGTTGCTGCAGAATGGTTGGAACCAGCAGCATCCTTTAATTTTGTTGTCTTACTGCAGCGGGAACACAGCGCTGTTTCAGATTTGAAAATAAGCAGCGATATACGCAGCGGCAGCCATAAATGGGATTCTCAACTCCCAGTTCTACTTCCATCATTCGAACAGATCAGATGTGCTGTTGTGCAATCAACTCACTACTGCCAGTTGCTTGATTCTATGAATTTCGCCGCCCTTAATTTCATCCTCATTAGGCCGTCAATCAATCAAACACAAGGTTTGCTTGATCTTTTTATTAGCTTCTTCTTTTTCTAAGTTTTTTGACATGTCAATTGTGCTTTTTGTTCCCGGAACACAAATTTGCAGTTTCGATCAGTCACGTATACCCAGAAAATCTTTTGTTTCGGATAGATATCTCGTGTGCTGATTAATTTGATGACTCTGCACTGTGGCAAATTGTTGATTTCAAAATGACGTCATACTTTGGTCAGGGTGTATAAATTGTGGATAACTTTTGCATGGAATCTACGATAGCTTGCTTAGCTGTCGATCGAGTTTTCTCACGTTACTGGAAACCAGCATTGATTGATTGTGTTAATATGCGAACCAACCAGAAATCTCGCACTTAAATTTCTGAATCATAACAAAATAATTCTCAGGGCCGGTGTTTGTGTCATTGAAATTTTGGTGTCAATGTTTAGATTTTTGATACGCAACATCATCATCGGAGTCGGGTAAAACAATCTTCTCGAACAATTTCAGTACGGTTGGAAACGGTCTTTTAAGTTTCTCTGTGACGTCGACAATCAAAAGCAGTGTTTTGACACTCTCCTTGCTTACCCAACGTAAATTAAAAACAAAGGCAATTGAACTTGTTTGCATGTGTTTATTAGTGTAAAGATGATAGATACTATCAAATGCAAATCAAGTTAAAAAAGATGACCAATCTGAGACTCGCCAAACGGGGTATTAATGCTCTACTAATGCATAGACTTATTATGGTCATGCACGTGACTTTACCATTGCCTCTAAATCTCTAATATCATATGATACTATACTTTACATACCATATATGATGAAAAGGAGAGCCTTATTAAAAACCGTAATAGTTTTTGTTTAGCAAAGAATGTAGTTAATTTTATTCCGAGAAAATTCTTTGTTGTTCATCATGAGACAATGGATTCACATTTATGTTATGACTGTTTTAACGAAAATCATAATTTAATAATACAAAGGAAAAAGAAGCTCGAAATGAGTACAACATTCATCATGTTATGTGCAAAGCCAAATCCTAGTTGTTGTTATGTGTGAAGCCAAATGCTTGTTGTTGTTATATGTGAAGCCAAATCCTTGTTGTTGTTGCAATCATAATTTAAAAATATAATATAATATTCAAGATTTAGGTGATAAAAAGAACAAAGGAAAAAGGAGCTCTAAATGAGTATGACGTCGGTCATGTTATGTATGAAGCCAAATCCTTGTTGTTGTTGTTCTTATGTGTTATGTGTGAAGCCAAAACTTGGTTGTTGTTATGTGTAAAGGGAAATCCTTCTTCCTGTTGTTCTTATATGTGAAACCAAATCCTTGTTGTTGTTTATTATAACAATGAGATGTTTGTTGTTGGTGTTGTTTATAACAATGAGGTGTTACCCTACTAGTAAGGGACCATGTGACACTAAGTTATAAACCTCTATAAATCTTAGGGTGTAAAATTTGTGTCATTAGTTAAAATATTTAGATTCAAAGGTATATTGTTTTAATGATTTTAAATCAATGGATAAAATGTCTAAAAGGTAATTTACTTATTTTCGGTTCCAACACCCCAAATCCTTATTGTTAGATATTTTTGAAAGCAAAATTAGTAACAAGTTCGATTCTACTAAGTAGCATTGAGTTATAAACTTCTACAAATCTTTGGGAGTAAAATTTGTGTCATTAGTTAAAATATCTAGATTCAAAGATGTGTTATTTTAATGATTCTAAATCATTGGCTAATATATCTAAAAGGTAATTCACTTATTTCGGGTTCCAACACCCCAAATCTTGGTTGGTAGATATTTTTGAAATTAAAATTTGTATCATTAGTTAAAATATCTAAATTCAAAGATGTATTATTTTAATGATTTAAAATCATTGGGTAAAATATCTAAAAGGTAATTCATTAATTCACTTATTTTAGGTTCCATCACCCCAATTCCTAGTTATTAGATATTTTTGAAAGTAAAATTTATGTCATTAGTTAAAATATCTAAATTCAAAGATGTCTTATTTTAATAATTTAAAATCATTGGTTAAAATATCTAAAAGGTAATTCATCAATTTACGTATTTTGGGTTCCAACACCCCAAATCCTGGTTGTTAGATATTTTTTTAAGTAAAATTTGTGTCATTAGTTAAAAAATATAAATGTAAAGATGTATTATTTTAATGATTTTAAATCATTGGCTAAAACATCTAAAAGGTAATTCACTAATTCATAGTCCATTTCTATAGAAAAGAAGTAGAGCGAACCCTTAGTATGATGAGGGCTTCCAAGGTATTGTCCTTGCTTTAAGTTTTATCTTTCCTACAAGTTTTTCTTTGAGTTCTCCATATAGAATGGTGGTTTTTTTTCTTGATATGAAGTTTTAGTTTGTGCTAACCTAAGATTTGACAAGGAGATTTATTGATTTGGTAATAGCTACATTACAATTTATGTGCATATTGTATTTTCTTAAGGATCTACACATCACAAATCTCAACAATATAGTAAGATTTGGACACCTTTTCTTAATCTTGTTTTAGTTAAGGAAAATTGCTTAAAACTTGAAATCATGTATAGGCTTACAATATTTTACTTATTTTGTGAGGTGCATATAAAAGCTACAAATTGCATCTAAATTCAAGGAATCTAAAGTAAATAATTCAATTTCTAAAATAATTTATCAACAATAAGTTGTAAATATTCATGCTAACATAAGTTGTGAAAATTGCCTCTTTTTTTCATGTTAAATCATTAAAATCCAAGAAACAATTGTATCAAAGCTATTATTACTATGTTGAAAGCATTCTTGTTCATGTATCACATGACATGAGAGAAGATGTAATGGTAAATTCCAAGAAGGGCATTAATACCCTTGTTTGCAATGTATGATGTGTTTCACTTTGTTAGTGGTGACAATTTTGTAACTTCTAAGTAGGGTATTAATACCTTCATTTGTAATGTATGATGTATTTCATTGTGTCAGTGGTGATAGTTTTGTAACTTCCAAGTAGGTCATTAATACCCTTGTTTGGTGGGAAAGAGTGCACATTAGCATAGGAATATTCAATAGATCATATGCATAGGTCAATTTTTTACATCAATCAAAGGACATGATAAAAATAATAATAATGTGAAAATGTTGTCCTTGACATGTTTTTTTAGCACTCACTTTGAGTCCCTCAAACACATCATACATCAAAATGTTGTTCATGTCCTTGAGTGCAAATGTTGACTATGTACTAGTAGTTGGTGTTGTTATCTTATGAGTGCATACAATGTCATATAGCATGCCCCATGACACACTTAACTAAACCTTGATGTGGACTTGAACTATGTAACCCTACTAGGTAAGGGCCTATTGAGTGGGGTATGGAAGAAAGCCATAGTCCCCTCCAACTAATGTACGGAACTACCATGTTAGTATAGTTTCAAAGACACAAGGAGTAGCGAAGTCCTTACACCCTTATGATCCCTAAACCATGGGGGAGGCAGCAAGCCACCATTAATTCTATTACCTCTCTCACAATCCTCCCCAACTTAAAATGAGTGACAACCTTGGAGCATAGCTTAGGTAATTCATGAGGTTGCTATATAATGATCGAAGGAGGATTCCATCAAACTTGAGGAAATAAATCATGCTACTTAGAATCAAATGCAAAAAATATTAAGTTTATAAGGGTAACTGTAAAGCTCATTATTAAACTCTACCTTCTCCTTAAAACCTAAATTCTCCATAGCATCTGACGCCTAAGCTAAGAATGATACTATTCTAAACTTGGTGTGTCCACCCTTCTATGCCTTACCTAAGATGTAGAATTCATAGAAGGGTCACTATGTAGTTCGCCATTATGACATGAAAGGACATACTAATCCCTTAAATCATTTCCTAGAAGGTCTAGGGGTCTTAAGCTTACATAATCATATACATATGTGAGAATTAAACTTCATCACTTCTTGAGCCCTTCGAAAAACTTCAGGCATCCCCCAACTTGAGACAAGCTTCCACAAGATCCCATCTAATGGACCCTAGAAGTCAACTACATGTCATATCTCTTCTAGTCAAGTCAATCCTCTTTTTGTAATTTTTTTTATATGTACATTCTATAGGGGATTACTAACCCATCATTAGAGTAGCCATGGTAGGAGATCAATTGCTTACTCCTAATAAAAGTCTAAGATCAAGTGTTCTTGGGACCTTAGATGCTCAAGTGACTTTCAAATATCATTGGAGTCTAGACGATGCTTCTAGTGGACCGATTCCACTTTCATATTAGAATTATGCCTAGTGGTCCAAGAGTTTCTAATGCATTAAACCCTCTTGCCTTGTACTAATTAAATACTATCCTAATCTCAAATTGAGAGACTTCTTTCTAGATAAGGAAACTTAGCAGGAAAGGGCTTCATCATGATAACATAAAAAATTAGTCAAACTTGGTTCATATTGATGGGAATTTAAAGCTTGTAACTTATAGGTTTAATCTTATCAATGATCCTAAAAGGACCATAATAATATCACATTAGTTTGGATGTGGTACCTTTCTTTGGTATGAATTAGCGAGGATCAAATTTCAAAAGGACTCAATCCCCAACACCAAATTTATGGCATTGGTACTTAGGATATGCATATACTGCATAGCCCTCTCCAAACAATCCCTCTTTGCCTTAACCATTTCTAATCACACTCTCAAAAATTCATCAACCTTGGGATGATGGCCTTGCAAAGTGAAAGAAATCATATGAAGAGTAATGGGATACCTTCCCATCATCAATTTTAGTGGAGAAAACTTAGTAGCTAAGGAGTTCTAGATGTTATAACTTAGTTGGATGATTTTCAAAAGGACAAGAAAATTCTTCCAATAATTATCAGAGGTACTCCTTGTATACACAATTCATACACTCCATTTTTTTATCTATTTGTGGATGGAAATTAATATACAATTTGAGTGTGGTTCCCATCATGTCAAATAAGGCTCACAAAAAAAGTACCTACAAACCTAGGATCTTGATCTAATATAGTACTCATGGATAATCCAAAATACCTAACCAATCTTTCAAAGAAATATGTTAGTATGTATTTTTTCAAACATTGGTTTGGATAGGCAATGAGTATGGAAAAATTTGAAAATATATGTACCACTACAATGATGCTACTCATGAGCTACAAATTTGGCAGTTGTGTAATGAAGTCCATGGTTACTGTAGTCCATGCGTATGGTGGAATTTCTAGTAAAAAGAAAAGTCTTCTAGTATGTTTAGTAGAATCCTTATCTTATTGGAACACCAAACATTTCTATACATAAAGCACTCACATCCTAGTACATCTTAGACCAAAAGGAGATTCTCTTGATTAGTGCCAAAGTTCCTTATTAACTAGGGTACCTAGCCCATAGTATATTATGGTACTCTTGAATGATCTCTTTGTGGATGCCATCCTAGTTTGAAACACAAATATGACTATTCCATAATCAAAGTAATCCATCTCACATCCTAAAATGAGGTGCTCATCCTATCTCTATCAACTTTACTAGGTCAATGACTTGTGGATCCCATTTTAACCCATCTTAAATTTTAGCTAATAGTACCTCATCACACTGAACATGAGAGATTTATGATACATTAATAGAAAAGGGATACAATATTGATTAAGGACAAGGATTCAATCCATTTTCCACAACATTCTCCATCCTAGGATGGTAGATCAACTATAGGTTAAATTCAAAGTGCAAGGCTAATCATCGAGCTTGCTTGGATTGAAGAATTGTTTGATTGATTAGGTATGCTCATAGCCAAATTATCAATATTTACAAGAACTCAACTTCCTAGTAAGTAGTGTCTTCATGTTCTCAAATAGTGATTGATGGAAAATACTTCATTCTCATGGGCTAATCATCTTCGTTTGATTTAGCTTTCAAGATTCATAGACAATGGGGAGATGAGGATCCTCCTATAGTAGCACCCCACTAATTAAATTCTCACTAGAATCTTTATGAATCTCATAGGATTTCAAAAATTTTGGCAAGTCCAACACAGGATCAGAGATTAAAGCCTTTTTGATTTTGTCAAAGACTTGCTGACAGTTAAAGTCCCAATGCCATGAGACTTTCTTCTTTTGTAAATTTGTGAGAGGAGTAGTAATGCCTAAAAAGATTTTAATAAATTTGTGATATAAGTTGGCTAACCCATAAACTATTGAACCTAATGAACATTAGTATGGATGGACCATTAATGAACAACCTCTACTATCTTTAGATTGGGCTTAATCTAGCCATGTCCAATAAGATGACCTAGAAACCTCAACTCTATATAGCAAAACTCACACTTCTCTTTCTTTATGTATAATTGATTCTAGCAAAAATTTTCAGAGATCATATTCATATGAAGAACATGATCCTCTACAATCTCACTGTACATAAGAATATCATT
The DNA here is from genome assembly GCA_015680685.1 of Gnetum montanum. Taxonomy (NCBI): domain Eukaryota; kingdom Viridiplantae; phylum Streptophyta; class Gnetopsida; order Gnetales; family Gnetaceae; genus Gnetum; species Gnetum montanum. The sequence continues at coordinate 1,608,064 of MNCI01027496.1, forward strand.
AAGTTATACAACTACAAATTTATTAAGAAATAACCTCAATATTTCATTCATGAGCACACAAAATGTGGTTAGTGCATTATAAAGCTCGAAGAGCATGATGGCCCATTTAAATGATCCGTATCTAGTAACACAAGTAGTCTTTTTCTCATCTCTATTTGTAATGTGGACCCAGTGGTACCCTTACCAAAGAATTAGTTGGGTAAAATAACATGCCTTGGCTAGCTAATCAAATAAATCAAATATCAGGAGCAATGGATACTTGCTCTTTATGATGTGCTTATTTAATAATTTATAGTTGTAATAAAGACATAAATTCCTATCCTCCTTGGTGAAAAAAAAACATAGGTACATCATAAGGAGATTTCAAGAAGTTGATGCACCCTTTGGAAATTAGACTTTCTAGATATTACTTCAACTTCTCCATCTTTGATCTTGTCAAGTGATATGACCTTTGAATAGGAGGGGTTGTACCTAGTAGCAACTCTATGTTGTACTCTATAACTTCTCACGATGGAAAACTTCTAGGTAGCTTAAGCAGCATAACATCTTGATAGTAGTCTATTACATTCTCAATTCATGAATCTAAATTTGAATAATGCTCACTAGCCTCTACAGGGTTGCTCATCTATATAGCTAAAATAAATTTGTGTGTGGGATCTTTGGCCAAGCATTTCATAAATATTGGAAAGACAATCTAAGGACTAGAATTCCTATCTTGTCCCACCTATATCCCATGAGCCTGAATCAAACAAGGTGAAACCTCATAAGAAATGAAGATCAAGTATATATGTGGAGTTATAAAAATATTTTCCTTGCATAAGAACTCTTGCCCAAAATAACATCATAAGAATCCATGTCCCAAATTGAGAAGTTAAGGACCGCATGTCAAGAGCCTACCTGGACTAGAATATTTTTGCTAACTCTAGCATACTAAAGGGGTTGAAACTTTGCAAGTTTACAAGACGCTTGGATTGGATCCATGACTAGTTACAAGTGCCTCATCATGGACAAGATCATGTGATTATGACTTGCCTTATTGACAATTAGAGTGCTAACTTGTCTCAAATCCATAGTGACTGGGGTCAACTACACCTAATATAAATTATCAAGGATAGCATCATGGGAAGTTAAGGCCCATGAATGTTAGGTAACCATATCAGATAACTCCATTATGAAAACCAATTTTTTGCTCTTCAAATATGCTACCATCTTTGATTTGGAAGAGCAATTCTAGATAGTACTCCAAGAACATCAGTTGTTCACCAAGAGCCTATCCTTATTTGTTTTCCATCCTTCTTAAGCTAAGAGAATAATTTCTCACTAGATGATTACCACAAAAAAGGAAGTATTGGATTGGCCCTTGAAGAATCCTTGAGAGAATTGTTGTTTTTTACACCCAAGTTGTCATTTGCTCTTAGTAGCCTTCCACTTTTGTTGGGAGCCTTGGTTAATTAGAGGACCTCTTGTAGGACAATTGCCTTATTGGTTTAGTTTAGGATCACTTCCCCCATTGATAGATTGAGAAAGGTACCAACTACCATAATGGCCTCAAATAAGGTATCAATTCCTTAGGGGTGTAGCTTCATCTACACCCATAGTTCCAACCAATTAACAAATTTGAAGAATTGATCCTAATCTTTCATATTAGAAATTAGCAACATCAGCTCCTAGAAAGCATTGATATGGTATTCTAGCTTGCTAAAGTATTTTAATGATTCTAGCTTGGTCCTGGCTACTTAGTCTAAGTTTCCAAGGAAGAATTGTTTAATCAAACAAGCCTTAACTTTTTCCTAGGTATCCACAACATCTTCCATGGTACCCTTCTCTTGGGTACAAAGAAGGGTAAGCCACTAGAGCTTTCCACTACTTATCAACTACCAAGAAGTGTTTGATACCTTTTGGACCAAAGGAATACCATATGTAGATAAGTACATCTCCACATCTTGGATGAAGATGTTAGTCTTGACATTCCTTATTTCATCATTGTATGAATTAAGTTCCTTCACTTTGATATAGGTTGCTACCATAGGCTCTTCTACAAGGTGTCTTGCTAAAGAGGACTTTAAGATGGTATTTTTAGTTATCAAGTAGAACACCTCTTAGTTCACTCTAACTAGGATGTCTTCTAAGGCTTTCACTCATGTAGTTAGGTCATCAACTAAAGATGCCTTTTTCTATGCCACCTACTAGGATCCAAAGATGTCTTGATACATGACTGACATACAATCCAAATGATCCTTCAAAAAAATGATCTTAGCCTCTAGTAGTTTCACCCAGTTGTTGGAGTGAAGGTCCAACCTATACTAAGGAAGATATATCTCTTTGAGGACATAGTGAATCAAGCTAATGCTTTTGGAGCCTGAGTTACCTAGGGCCTCATCCACCACCTTGATTTTCAAGTCAAACACCTCTTAGTTCACTCCAACTAGGGTTTCCTATAAGGCTTTCACTCATGCAGCTAGGTCATCAACTAGAGATGCCTTTGTCTATGCCACTTGGTAGGACCTAAAGAGATCCTAGAACACACCTAGCATATGATCCAAAAAATCCTTTAAAATAATGACCTTGACCTCTGCCAATTTTACCCAGTTCTTTAAGTGGAGGTCCAACGTATATTGAGGAAGGTCCATCTCTTTAAGGACATAGTGGATCAAGTCAATGCTTTTGGTACTTGAGTTAGCTAGGGCCTTGTCCACCATCTTGATTTACTCCCAAAGGTTCTAAAAATAGGTCTTATCCTAGCCAAGTTCTTCATTGACATCTAGGTTGGCCTTGTTCTCAAGAGTTCCACTAGGCCTACCTAGATCCATTTGTAATAGGCCTTTTCATAAGATGATTGGTAATAAAAAGGAATGATTGGTAGAATTTTGAAATGAAAACCTTACAAACACAAAATTATCTTTAACCCTTATTTGTTGAATTCTAGCTAGAAAATGGTATGAGGCTCTAATACCATCTGTGATAATGTTATCCTTGACACATTATCCAAAACCCATTGGAGTTCCTCAAATAGGTGTTGAATCAGGAGAAGACAAGCGGATTATGCATTAGTACTCATATAGTCTAAAACACATGCCAAAAAATAAATTATTAATGTCAACATTTAAAACTTGAGTGATGTACATAAAAATCACATACATAACATATTTAAAATAAGCTAGTTAACCAATACCTTACTCCACTTACATGGACACCATGGGGACTACCATTTGAATCTTCTAGATTCATCACTGTGTGCTAGTAGTTGGTGTTGTACTCTTACGAGTACACACAACATGCCATAGCATGTCCCATAATACTCCTAGCTAAATCCAAATATAAAGTTGAACTACATAATCCTCCTAAGCAAGGTCCTATCGAATGGAGTACAAATAAAGGTCATAGTCCCCTTTGACTAGTGCATGGAACTACCATGTTAGTATGGTTTTGACAATACAATGAGCAGATAAGTCCTCTTACCCCCATAATCCCTAAACCATGGGGGAGGTAGCATGCCCTCATCAACCTTTCTACCTCTCTTAAAAATCATTTCTTTTTGTTCAAATACAAGAAAATTACTTAAATCATGGCTAAAATATCCCAAAGTAAAAATAACATGTAGAAAATCATCCTTCGATAGAGTGGTATTATTGAAATAAATTAATTATGATGTAATTCTCTAAGTTAAGTGTCTAACTAGGTCTATAAATAATGAAATTTAATATGATCTTTCTTATATTTAAATATAAAATGTTAAATTAATTGTTAAAATCTAGTAGTATATTAGTTTATTGTTGAAGCAATATACTTGTATAACAGAAACATGAGCAAGGAAGGTTATCTCATAGCATCATTGTAACAATGATTGTTATCTTAGTGGCAAGACTCTTGACTTAGAAATTCCAATTCATGTTTTTGATTTCAATAGGTAACACCGAGTTATAAAGTTATGCTTTATTAACCTTTTTGTTTAGACTCTTCTATGTTTATGATATAATATAATAAATTTCTACTTAGGTGATATGAAAGTTTCATATTGGCTATATCTAGGAGGAATATATAGTCATCTAGTTCTAGTTTTGACAAATTTCTTGTAGCATCATTGTACAAAACTTCCAAAACTAAATTTTTGTTGAAAAATGATAAGCTTAAAACAACTTCATGTAATAATCATATGCCCTCAACATTAACAATAGATTTAAATGGAGTTTCATTCATAATAATTAATTGTATGAGCTATGAATTCTAGTAATATAGTCAATGCTAGAAATAATATTATGTAATAACAATGTATCCACAACATTAATAAGTGATTTAAATAGAATTACATTTATAATAGTTGATTGTATTTGCCATGAACTGTAACAATTTAGTTAATTATTTATATCATGAAATTGTATGGAAAAGTTAAAAATATTAATTAATATTAGAAGTTAAACCTAGAGTTTTACTAAAATTTTTTCATGAATTCAAAAATTACATTTTATGCTAATAACAATTAGTAATACCTTGCAATTTAGATTTATGCTAGTTGCATGAACAAGTTTGGCTTCATTAGCCTTCACAACACTAGTCAACTAAGAAACATCATTTCTTAATGTGGTTATACTTATATTAAAATACCAACAAATTGGTGTAGGAACACCTCTTCTGATTCCCTTGTGCATGTCCTACTAGATGTTTTTGCAAGTTTTGTGCTTGGAGAAGACTTGGATGAGTGTGTCCTATGCTTGTATGTCTTTTTTATGTTGATTTTTGATGATGATGACTCTTGGATGTTTTGGCATGTTTGGAGGTGTTTTTGGCTCATTTTTATGAGTTTAGGAGGTTCCAAGGTCTATCAGGACTTGTTTGGAGGCATCTGAAGGCTCCAGGCATCAAAATAAGCATTTTTATTTTTGGAATCTATGGGATAGATGTCTACCTAGAAAGATAGATGTCTCACCTTAGACATTTAACTTGGAGTGTAGATGTCCAAAGACTAGTTTAGATGTCTCACTCAAAAGCATGGTTTTCACAGTAGACATCTAAGGAAAACTAGAGATGTTTAAGATGGCATGGGAAAAATCTCTAATGTGGTGTTTCGATTGGAAAACATTCGAAAGACTACAGATCCTTGTGGAAAACATCTAGGATGGTAAATAGAATGCTTCCTAGGATTTTGAATCTCTATAATTATGTATTTATTCATCCATGAGAAGATAGAAAAGCTAGTATGAAAGAAGAGAGAGCTTGTATGTAGTAGGAGTGAGAGAAAACACTCTTGAGAGTGGAGAGCTGAGCAAGAAAGATTGGGTGAGCACATTGGGTAAGTGTAATTGGTGATTGCAACTCCAATATGAGCTTGTGGTGTGTTGGTCTATCTATTATATTCTCTTGTATCTCACTTGTGAGTTAAGATCTTAGTCCTAGGTTGTGGAAGAGATTTTTTATTGGTTGTGTCTTGTATTGAGAATAGTCATTGTGTGGTTATTAAGCCTCATGCTCTTCAATATTGTTTGAGTGTGACAAGTTTTTGGATGCTTGTGTGTTGTGTCAACCTTCTTGTAATCTTCTAATAAATTAACTGAAGATAGCTAGTTTTCTTGTTTTCTAGCAAATAATTTTGTCTTTGCATAATATTTTGATTTAGTGCATTGAAGGTAATTTACTTGTGCAGTGAACCTGCTCTAGCATTATTGGTATCAAAGCCTAAATTCTAGTTTTATTGTTGCTTGGATTTATGGTTAAGGATTTTGTCAATTTTAGATGACATCCAAGAAGAAACAAGTGCAAGCTTTGAATCATGACATGGAGAGCATGAAATCAGTCTTCTAGATGATGGTTGCTCGATTGGATGAAATCAATGTGAAGGTGGATAGACAAGCTAGTCCTAGCCATATCTAAACATGTGGAGGTGAAGAGCATGTATGTTCAGATGAAGAACTCTCAAAGCCAAATGGAGATGAAGTAGATGAAGAGGAAGCTTACTCTAGCTATGGGAGTGCAGGAAAAAATAAAATAAGGATTCTAATGAGAGGGAATCCTATTTCTCATATGAGAACTCTAAGAGCTCTGGCAATGTTCAATACTTTTTCAAGCAAGCTTAATGACAAAGATAAGGCTAGGCTTGTGAGAGTCTTTAGAAATGCTTCAAGACTTTCGTACATAGAGTTGAAGACTTTTAATGGTGTAGATGGAACCAATGCTTTTGTATGTTGCCTAAAGGTACTTGAGAAGCATTTTCACTTGGAAGAGGTACCAAACAACTTGAGGGTACCTATTGCCAAATCCAAATTAGAAGGTATGGCTTCTACTTGATGGGAAAAAGAGTTCCATGGTTATGAAAGATGAAATGGTCAACCTCTTAGAGATTTGGATTTGATGAAATATAGGTTGAAGAGAAAATTTAAACAATGTCATCAAAGATAAGAAACCATTATAAAGTTGAAATTTCTAAGGCAAGGTGACAAGGATGTTAAAGAATTTTACATTAAATTTTGTAATTTATTTCATCAAGCTAAGGCAACTTGGAGGAGTATGAACAAGCTTCAATATTTTTAGGAGGTCTCAAAATGACATACCAGTAAGAGTTGTAGTTTTATGAGCCACAAACTCTTGATGAGGTTTATGATTTTGCACTCAAGGTTGAGAAGAAATTAGGTGGATTTGGAAATAGGAGAAAATAAACTTCTAAAGGAAAGGAGAAAGGATCTAGATCTAATAAGAAATCCAAGTCTAAATCTAAAGAGAAGGAGGGTAGCCAAGATAAGAAGATTGAAGGAGGTGATGAGAAGGGTAAAACCAAGAAGGACCTAAGAAAGGAAGACAAGGGTCAAGGTAGTAGCTCATAAAAAATTTGGTGCTTCAAATATCAAGAATAAGAATACAAGCAATGGAAATGTCCTCTTCACAAGGTAGCCAAGGCTAAGGATGTGCAAGCCATGGAGGTGGAGGAGACATCAAGCCAAGCTCTTCAGAGATGTAATCCTAATGCTCCAAAAATATAGGATGTTTCTAAAATAAATTCTTATGCATTCATGAGAAATGTGAATAGAGGAGATCATCCTAATAACAAATTGTTGTTTCGGATTAGTGCAAGTTGTTTGCTTAATGGGCAATGGATTCATGTTTTAATTAATAGAGGAGCCCAAGATAATGTTATTTCTTCTAGGGAAATTGCTAGTTTCAATTTGGTAACTAATCCTCATCCTAGATCCTATAAGATGAATTGGTTGTATAACTATTTTTCCCAAGATATGAGGGAACATTGTACTTTGAAATTTAAAATTGGAAGTTTTCATGATGTTGTGAGGTATGATGTGCATGTTAAGGTAATTCTTGGTAGACCTTCGCATTTTGACAATGATGCTCAATTTGATGGAGCAAGAAATGTGTGGAGTGTTGTTAGACCTGAGGAATCCATGATTTGATTCCTATGATAGTTGAATAAGTGAGGTAGAAAAGCTCAATTAATGCTTTCTTAATCCTTCTAGGAGAGAGGGAATATATTAAGTGATGAGACGCGGTTTACACTAGGCCGCGATATCGTGTACGCGATATCGCGACCGACGCNGTAGGTTGAACTTTCTATAGGTATGCTAGGCTTGAAGGAAAAATTTTCAAAGGTGTTAAAGTGGGAATTAGATGGACTACCACAATAAGGAATGTATATCATTAGATTGACTTAATTCCTAGTGCTACCATTCCAAATAAGAGAGCTTACTAGATGGCACTAAATCAGAGGGTTGAATTTCAAAGGTAAGTAGAGGGGTTACTTGCAAATGGCTTTGTGAGGGAATCCATTTTACCTTATGTAATATTAGCAGTGTCAATGCCAAAGAAGGGCACTGATGAATAGAGGATGTACATTGATTCTAGGGTAGTGAATAAGATAACAGTGAAGTACATGTTTTCTATTACAAGGATGGATGATATACTTAATGTCCTTACCAATGATAAAATTTTTAGCAAAATTGATTTGAAGAGTGATTGCCATCAAATTAGAATTTAGCCTAGTGATGAGTGAAATATAGCTTTCAAAACATAGGATGAACTTTTTGAGTGGCTGGTGATGTCATTTGGGCTCATGAATGCACCTGCGACATTCATGAGGTTGATGCATGACGTATTAAAGGACTTGATTGGTAAGTGTTGTATTGTCTTTTTTGACAATATTTTGGTATATAGATCTAATGAGGAAGAGCACTTGGATCACTTGAGTATGGTATGCCTTACATTAGAGGAGGTATAGTTGGTATTCAACATGAAGAAAAGTCGTTTCTTTAAGAGGGAAATCACATATTTGGATCATGTGGTTTTTAAAAATCATATTAGGGATTAGCTAACTTCTAAGAATGTTGGGGAGGTAAGATCATTTCTTGGTTTAGAAAATTTTTATAGATGGTTCATAAAAAATTTTAGTGGTATTTCATGGCCTATGTTTGGTTTGTTGAAGAAAAATAAAGAATTTAGTTGGGATAATGAAACCCAAGGGAGCTTTGACTTGTTGAAAGCAAAGATTACTAGTGTTCCAGTGCTTGAAATTCCAAATTTTTAGAAGCTATTTCAGGTGGAGGTGCATGCAAGTGGACTTGCCATTGGTGGGGTACCTTCACAAGAAGGTAGGACTATTGCTTTCTTTTCTAAAGAGTTAAATGAGTCAAGGAAAAAATATAGCATATATGATAAGGAGTTGTACACTATTCTTCAAGTAATCAAGCATTGGAGTCATTACTTGTTGCCCAAGGAATTCACTTTGATGATAGAACACAAAGCACTTTAATTTCTAAACTTTGAAAAGAAGTTTAGTGCAAAGCACATGAAGTGGATTGCACAGTTACAATAGTTCAATTTTGTGTTGAAGCACAAAAGTAGGAAAGCCAATGTAGTGGTTGATGCATTATCTAGGGTGCATGTTGTAAATTTCAATGTATCTCATGTGGAAGGTATGGGTGATATGACTTCTTTTTATGAGCATGATGTTGATTTTGGGTAGGTTTGGAGGAGCCTCAAAGAGTCATTGATGAATAGGATAGATCAATGAATGGACTATCATATTCAACATGAACTATTATTTAAGAATGGAAAGGTATGTGTTCCTAACTATGATTTTAGGAAGAAGATTTTGTTTGAAAATCATTGTAGTGGCATGGTAGGTTACATGGACAAGGATAAAACATTGGAACTTATGGGAAATATTTATTTTTTGCTTGGTATGGCTACACAAATTTCAAAATTTGTGGAGTACTTGACATGTGAGAAGTTCAAAGGAGGTAAAGGTGTGGATGGGCACTATATGCCTTTGCCAATTCCCAAAGGTCCATGGAAAAGTGTGTTAATGGACTTTATAAGTGGTACTCCAAAGACCAAGATTGAAAACAATGCAATTTTTGTTGTTGTGGATAGGTTCTTCAAGAAGACACATTTTATTCCATGTAAGAAGGTGAGTGATGCTTCTTATGCTGCAAATTTATTTTTCCAATGTGTTGTGAAGTTGCATTGTATTCCTTTGAATATTGTTAGTGACAAAGAATTCAAGTTCTCAAGTTATTTTTAAAGGTTCCTTTGGAATATTTTAGGAACAAAGTTCAATTTCTCTAATGTATATCATCCACAATATGATGGCTAAATGAAGGTGGTGAATAAATCCTTGCTAAAAATATTGAGATGTTTGTGTGATGGACAACCAAATAGGTGGAAAAACTTGTTGTTTCATGCTAAATTTTCATATAATAATGATTTTCATGTTGCAATTGTTAAAAGCCCATTTGAGGTAAATTATGTGTTTTGTCCAAATATGGTGGACACTTTGGAGAGATTTGATGATGAATCTCAACTTAGTATTGATTTTGTGCAAGAGAAGAGGGATCTCCATCCACAAGTAAAATCAAATCTTGAGAAGAAGGCTGAATAGAGAGTCCTAATGAGGAATGAGGATAAGTAGAAGCCTAATTTTGCTATTTATGACTTTGTTTAAATGCAATTAAAGAAGAAGCGGTTGATAGGTGTTAATTTCTCCAAATTGAAAGCAAAGAGGATGGGGCCTTTCAAAATCAAGGCTAAATTAATGACAATGCTTTTGAGATTGATTTACCAAACAATGTTAGTATGTCTTTTGTATTTAATGTTTTAGATCTTGTGCACTATCATGGACCAGCTAATGAGAAGACCATACAAGGTAGCCTCAATGAGGTGAAGGGGGCTATTTTTCAGTCCAAGCCTTTAATGGAGAGGAAGGCAATCGTACTTAAGTGGAGGGAAGCTTCTAGCACTTAGGGAGTTAAGAGGCATGAATATTTGATCCATTGGGAGGATCAATACACTAATGATGTTGTACGGATTTATGAGATCAAACTTGTTGAGTGGGGGATCACTTCAACCCCTACTTCATTGTTCACATGAGTTCACTTTTTAAAGGGTGGGAGAGTTCATGTAGGAATAGCTTGTCTAATTAGCTTGTGCTTATCCTAAAAGTTGTTTTTATAGGTTTCATGTTTGGAGAAGATTTGGATAAGTGTGACCTATTTTTGTGTGTCTTCTTATGTCAATTTTTGATGATGATGATTCTTGGATGTTTTGGCATGTTTTGAATTTTTTTTGGCTCATTTTGATGAGTTCAAGGGGGTTCCAAGATCTATGGGGACTTGTTTGGAGGCATCTAGACACTCCAGGCATCATAGCACCTAGAGGATAGAGGTCTATCAAGAAAGATAGATGTCTCAACTTAGACATCTAACTTGAAGTGTAGACATCCCAAGACCAAAGTAGACATTTACCAAAAATAGTAGATGTCTCACTTGAAAGCATGGCTTTCACAGTAGATGTCTACGTAAAACCAGAGACATCTAAGATGGTAAGGAAAAAAGCTTTAATGTGGTGTTTTAATTGGAAAACATCCAAAAGACTCCAAATCCTTGTGGAAAACATCTAGAAGGATAAATAGAAAGCTTCCTAGGATTTTGGATCTCTATAATTATGTATGTATTCATTTATGAGAAGGGAGGAGAGCTAGTATGTAAGCAAAGAGAGCTTGTATGCAACAAGAGTGAGAGAAAATGCTCTTGAGAGTGGAGAGCTAAGCAAGAGAGATTAGGTAAGCCCATTAGGTGAGTGTAATTGGTGATTGTAGCTCCAAGATCAGCTTGTGGTGTGTTGGTATGTGTTCTATTCTCTTATACCGCACTTGTGAGTTGCAATCTTAGTCCTAAGTTATGGAAGAGATTTCTATTGGTTGTGTCTTGTATTAAGAACAACCATTATGTGGTTGTAGAGCCTCATGCTCTATAATATCATTTGAGTGTGATAGGTTTTTGGATGCTTATGGGTTGTTTGAATCCTGTTGTAACCTTCTAATAAATTAAGTGAAGATAGCTACTTTTCTTATTTTCTAGTAAATAATTTTGTCTTTGCATAATACCTAGATTTAGTGCATTGCAAGAGATTTACTTGTGGAGTGAACTTGCTCCACAAATCCTATTAAAAACTAGTGTTTGGTAAAATAATGAATGACATAAAGTGTAACCAAAATTTGTATAGAAGATGTATAATCCCATATAAAATATAACAATGTAAATTAAAAACTCTCAAATGCAAAGAAAAAAATGAAAAATTAGATTAGGAATTTACCTATAATCACAACTACCCCTATTAATTTTTAGTAGCAAAAATTTAAACTAAGATTAATAGGTTGTAAATTTATATTGGATTTTTTTTATGTTAGGAGGGGGGAGGGGAAGGAGGGGGTGAACATGGAAAAGGTCTATAAGGAGGAGGTTGGGTTGTGGTGGGGGAAGAGGAGATGAGAAAAAGAGTAAGGGTGAAGGGAAAGAGGATTGTTATGATAAACCTCCAAAATAAACAAATTTATTAATCAATAGTAGCAATAGATCCAAAGTAATAATACGATGGTTCATGATCAAAATCCTAGAAACATAATGCATTACATCATATCTTCAAAGCATAAAAATAAGAGAAAGAAAGGCAATGATCAATGATTTTTGGGGGTACCAATATTAGTTTTCACCCTTGCAATCAATCTTAAAAAAAAACTTACCTTTGGGGTAAGAAAAGGATCAAGTCATGCCCTCTGTTAGAAGTGTCCTTGTAATTTTTCACTTCCAATAAGAGGTTTCTTATTAAATTAGAACAAATTAAAAAGCTATCTAAATCATAAATGATAGAAAATCAAACATCATTTAAAATAAATCAAGAATAACATATGGTGCATCCTTTCATGCACATAAGGAAGAAAAGAAAGAATCAATATCGCTAGGATACTTTTCTTCTCTTACTATGAACTTGAAATAAAAATTTCATATAAAGATTTAACTTTATCTCAAAGTTGAAGCTCTACTTTGTAGAGTGTCTCTTGTAGATCACATTACAGTTGTGCTTCCAAATGCAAAAAAGGACATTAAGTTAAAGCATATTTTAAAAAATATAAAGAGTAATAGTATTATCCCTACAAAAAAGCATAAGTAATAGAATTTTAAATTTTTTGAAATCCATGAACTGAAAAACACCATTGCCAAACTTGTTGAGTGAAAGAGAAATAAACAAAAACATGTTCAATAGAATCTTCATGAGAGAAAATTGGATAACTTGGATTATCAAAACTAAGAAGTTATTATTATGGCCCAATATTGAGGCCTCTATATAATAAAGACCAAGAAAAGACTTGCACTTTTGGCTAAACCCCTAAATTTTCATAAGTTTTTATACATTTGTATCCAATCTTTCTCTATATCTTGAGTGTTCCATCTATGATTAAGGATTTCAAAAGGAGCTTTCTCTCTACCAAACCGCTACTAACCTTTAACAAGAGAAAAATGGACCATCTTAACACCATAAAGTCAAACCCCATTATCCCAAAAGCAAGATGAGAGTTGAGAAGAAGATCCCAAGAAAACTACTAAGTATCTATCACAAAGAGTTTGAAAAGGGGCATTATCTATTTTATTTAAATTGATTCTAGCTTAAAATTATTTTCATTATAATGGCACAAGAGGGATTACATTAGAGAAAAAATTTGCAATATGAAAAATACCTTTATGATTGAATTTAATTCTTTTCAATTCACAGTCATAAGTAGCTAAAAAAATTAGTATTTCCATAACATGGTTCCCACTAGATAGAAATTCATTTAATGGAATTCCATGTGTGTTGAAAAGGGTGACATTGTAAATAAGAACTAATTTGCTACCAAGCTAACCAAATGTGTTGAAGCACAACTGATCCTCTAACTTTAATCTTAGCAAAAGTGATAAGCCAATTTTTGCATCTAGTGTTAAACCAAATGTTTGACATAGATGAATACATATATTTAATTTAGTGTATAATAAGAAATTTCCAACTTTCATCACCTTGCAAAGCTCTTAAAAATTCATTTGGTAAAAAGCAATATACCTTGATGAGAGGTTGAAGGAAAACCCAAACCATCAACATTTTTATTAAGAGTACAAAATTTATATTGGAAATGACAATGCATAGAGAGAAAAAATAACATGTGCCTATGAATAGTAATCTCAATAATTTACAACCACATTATGAATGCTAGACTATTCATCATGCATCTTAAGTCAAAGTTTTAATTCCAAAATGAGAACTATAGAGGATATGGAATGATGAAACTCATAAATCCATTCATTAAGTTATTTTAATTGTAATGTAGATGAAATTAAAGACATTCATAGCATTTTTTATCACCAACTACAAGCTACAAAAAATCAAAAATAGCTATGTTACCTTTGTGGATCGTTGAACTTAGAAGGAGGCTGGGGAGGGGGGGGGGGGGTTTGGGAAATGAATAAGTTCCCCAAACAAAAACTTAAACAAACAAAGCATACACATAAATTTACATGGTTCCCCAACTTGGGTACTCCACACTCGGAGGGTAGATCACAAGTACAGCTCTAGACTTTGTTGATCTCAAAGGGTCCACACCCTGTATAGTCTTCAAGCCTTGCTCCAAAGTGTTGTATTGTAACACTAATTATTGAGCCATACAAGGTCCCATTAGGGTTGAAAATTTGGTTTCAAGGCTTCCACAACCTTTACAATCTTGAGCTTTGCACCAGAGTGTTGTAATGTAGCACCAACAACTAAATCTCATAGGATCCCAACAAGCTCAAGCACATAAACCCTACAGGACAACAAGAACAAGAATTACTAGGAATAATTGCAACTCAATTTTCTGATCCTTGCATAGTTAGGTACAACACACTTTACAAAGCCAAAATGATTAGAAAACGAAGAGAAATAGAGAATTCAATGATTACAAATGATTGTAAAATTCTTGCACTTTTTCCCAATGCACATCAAATCTTCTTATAGTTGTTGTGTTGCTAAATCCTTCTCAAAAATCATGTAATGGCTAGCTAACAATTACTAGTGGTCATGGGAGATATCTTTCTTGTGCCTAGGACATCTCTTTGAATTTGCCTTCAAATCTAGGAAGATGTCTTTGTTTTCTGAAAGATATCTTTTTGAAGTCTCCATCTTGGAAGATGTCTTTGCTCAATGGAAGATGTCTTTTTATATTTTGTCTACATTCTATAAAGACATCTTTACCTCATGAAAGATGTCTTTGGCTAGGGAAAGACATCTTGCTTTTTCTAAAGATATCTTTATGAATTTTCTCTTAGCTCATCCCAAATCGGCCAAGATATCTCCTGCTTTCCAAAGACATCTTTCTTCATCTTTTTTTGTCTTTTGAATGCATTGTTCCTTGTCCATAGTCTTAACCTTCTTCATGCTTAGATGATGATAACTTTGCTTGTTCAATATCAAGTCCTTATTCACATTCTTTGGATGTTCATTTGAAGACATGTGCATGACCTCCTCCTTTGAGCTCTGGGATAGTTTGTTCAATGTCCTCTTTAGCTCATCTTGGTTTCTTGTGTATGTAGTCCTACAAACAAAATAACCATACAACCATACAAACAACTTTTGTCTCCAATTTACTTAACTTTTTAAGCATACCAAAAGACACCAAAAGGTCCACAATCTCCCCCTTTTTGGTAATGTTCAAGAAAATGGGTTAGTGGTCATACAAATATAATCATACTACTCTTCTGCTTTTTGAACAACAAAGGATAAGGTGCACAAACTTGGGTAGAAAAGATAGAAAATAAAAAATAATAACCACATAATATGCAGAGTCAAGTATCATAATCCTAAAAAGATATAAGGAGTATGTATTTATCAGGTTCATGAATAGGTGCCCCAAATGTTGCAAGAGCAAAAAAAAGCCTTTCCAAGTGAAAGTCAATTTTAAAGCAAAGGCTTAAGCAACTTGTCTCAAAAAATAAGACAGTAGTAGTACAAGATGCTTGGAATTCAAATAATCTTCATTTTTATACAACATGGTCATATCTTCATTATGAGGTAAACATTGTCATACAACTTCACAATGGAAAACTATTTATGTTAAAGGAATACATTTTCATAGAGTAATCATGTCATTGCTCAAAAAGTAGTGAGGAATGTACTGTATCCTTTGCGTAAGGCATGATTTTGAAAAGTGAAAGTTGCTCTTTTAAGGTCAAAACAAGGAGCTATGATTAATTCAATAAGAACCATCAACATTAAATTGTAAGGAAGAAAACATGCTCTATTGTTTGTTCAAGGAAATGCAACATCCAAAAACATTGATAAAAAATAAAGCATGCTAATAAATATACATTCATACATGATGAGCCACGATATCGCATACGCGATATCGCATCCGCCACGTGATATCGCATACATGATATCACGTCCTGCCTCATCTCTATAAATAAGAGGTGGCACCCTTTGTTTCAAGTAGTAAGACTTAGATCCTTAGCCAAACTCTTGCAGTTTTATTAGCCCAGAGTTAGAATAATTTCTATGTGCCCATAGTAGGAGTCATAGAGTGAACAGATCTTTATTCGAGCAATTTGTACTTGAGCACACATTTGTGTACAGTATTAAAGACAAACTTTATGATAAACCTTGCAGCATACAGACTAAGCTAATTAGTAATTAATTATTGTTGAATGTTTAATGCTTTCCTAGTTAATTAATTTCTATCTCAACCTTTGACCCTCTTAGTTAAGTGCACTCAATACGACTGCTTTGAGCATGCGTGCAGTGCTTGGTAACCCAGTAACAATTAGCATTTGGCAATCCCAGCAGCGTTGCACTAGTTTAGAATGTGGACGGCAAGTGGGAACGTATACTAGTGTTAGGAACAATTAGAACTAGTTAATGAATAGTTAAGATAAATTAGCCACTTAGTTCTCTCCTCCTTTCCTGTATTAGCATAAGACATAAAAAATATAAAAGCTATAAAAATCATATACCTCAAGCTTACTTAACCATACAACCATGACAATACAAGTAAGTTTGGGAAGGCAACAATTGATTAACCCCGAGTGTTTCATTAAGGCACGTAAGCACTTAGTCCTTGGAGTTCGACCGGATCACGCGTGAAACACTCGTATTCGTATGGTTGAGTGTAGGGGTAACTCGCCACTCATCAATACACTTTCTAAAATTCTATCCTAATGTAAATATGATCATGTATAAAAAATAATTAACTACAAAATATCAAAGATAGAGCATGTCAAAATGGCGTTTCATCAAGTATCATACAAATAGGAAAGCAAGAATATTATAACTGTTGCCACACATATAGCAAGAACTAATCCAAGTTTTTCAACCAATATTTAAGCTTGAAGTGAAGTATGAATGTTGAGGAGGAAGTAATCTATTTTCAAAATAAGTAATTAGTATGGATCTTCATCTTGGTAAATCCTAGATTGGAAAAACAACAAGCACCTAGGTGGTTGCCTTATCCGCAAGGCAACTATAGGTAGTAGTTTCACCACTAGACGTATTATCTAAGTGGAGTGCCTCCTTAACCTCAAGAGTAGTATCAGCAATGGCAACACCCATAGTCATGGGGAATGCCACCACCATGGCAAAAATATCCTTATAAGTAATTTGATCCCTATGGATACTATGTCCAATAGCCAATTTTCTACAAAGTACCTTCTCCAAGGAGGAAGTCTCCTTCTTCCATTTATTCTCCTCAGCACTTATCAACTCCTACACCACAACCAACCACATCTTTACCACCTACTCCATCTATGTAGGGTAAAATTCTCATGCAACCATAGTAAGGAAATGCCACAAGGATAGTGAATCTATTGCCTAGTATCCATCTATGTGGTCTTGAATCCAAGTTTCATAAGAGGCCATTCTTCAAAACCAACATCCCAATGAAACCCTCACAAACACCTGTGGCTATCAACCTTGCGACTGCTACCTCTCAAAATCCTGTCGAACCACCTTCAAATCAAAAATCTCCCCAAATCCACATTATAATGTTAACCCATGTGGTCATAGATTAGATAAAGGTCAACCACCTTTCTAGGAAGAGATCTAATCCTGAGAGTCCTCTCATCTACTTACAAATTGCAAGAAATGAACCATGCAAGGCTCTTTTAGATTCAAGTTCCAGAGTCAACTTAATTTTCCAAGATATGTACAAGGCTTGGAACTTGCCTCCTTTGCAAAAAAACAACACCATATTAGAGTTAATGGATCAGTCCATCACTATTTCTTTGGGGCTAGTGGAGGATATTGTGACTACCATTTGTGGGTTGTCATATCTTATTGATTTCTTGGTGATCTATGTGGAAAATTATAATTGGGACTTCCTTATTATTATGGGAAGGGCATGGTTTAGCATCATAAATGCTAGAATAGGAATTTGAGACCTTTCCTTGGAAATTTCTAAGGAAAATGTATTTTGACAAGTTGAAAAGAAGAGAGTTCCATGCATCACATGCAGTGACATAGGGTACCATTATGTGCAGAAACTATGAACCATCAAAGACACATCACTTTAAGCATGCAATTAGTGTGATAAAATAGTAGTGATTCAAAGGTGCCTATATGCAAAAATCAAAAAACAAGAAGGTACCTAGTGCCTAATAACAAATGATAGAACTGAATCAAATGTGTGCATGGAACTAGCTTAGAGCCTTACTAGCATCTATGTTGAAAGTATGGATAAAATGAAGTAACTCCATTACCAACTCTCCAATGCATAAAGAAAAATGGATTGGGGAGAGTTGGAAATCCCTAATAAATTCAAGTAAGATCCCCTTTAATTAAAGCCTCTTCTAGTAGGCATGGAATAGGCTTTTCTCAATAATGAAAAGTCGATGATCATCAATGCTAGACTTGCTTTTGAACAAAAATAGAAATTATTGAAAGTGGCGAAAAAATGTTCAACCTTTACTTGGTCATATCATGAGCTTACAAGAATCAATCCTTGGATATGCCAATACCATATCTACACAAAAGCCTCTATTAAATTAAAGAGGCAACCACAATGATTATTGAACCCCAAACTCAAGCAAATTATGGAGCAGATTGAGCAGCTCCTCAAAGATGGGTTTATCTACCCGATTGTGGATAGTGAATGGGTTAGCTCACTAGTTATTATTCTAAAGAAAGGAGAAAATGGAGAGTCTGCATAGACTTTCAATTGTTGAACATGGCGACATACAAGGACCACTTTCTATTGCCATTTGTGGACCAAGTGTTAGACACCATAGCGAGACATTGCTATTACAGTTTCCTGGATGGTTATAGTGGGTATAATTAAATCTAGATAGCATTTGAGGACCAGGCCAAACCTACATTCATAATTTCTTGTGGAAATTTTTCATACAAAAAGATGTCTTTTGGCCTATGTAATGCCCTTACAACATTCCAAAAATTGGTCCTTAGCATCTTTCAAGAACAAATTGGTAGTAAGGTAGAAGTCTTCATGGATGACTTTTCTACCTATGGGGCTACATTTGAACAAGCCTTAGACCAACTTGAGCAAGTAATTCAAAGATGTATGAAGACTAGTTTAAGGCTCAACTAGCAAAAGAGCCATTTGATGGTCCAAGAAGGCATTGTCTTAGGGCATAGAATTTCTAGAAAATGGATTGAGGTAAATCTAGAAAAGTATAGGTCATCCAAGGAATCACTAGGTAGCCAAAAAATGGTAAAATATGTAAGGTCATTCCTTGGACACATTGGTTATTATAGGATCTTTATTAAGAAATTTTTGAAAATCATTAAACTATTGGTGGAGTTGATAAAGAAGGATGCACCATTCACCTGGTTCAAGGAATGCAAAAGCACATTCCAATAGTTAAAATAAAAGCTTGTGGAAACTTCAATTATATAGGTACTTGATTGGTCTAGGCCATTCTGCATCATGATGGATGCATCAAATTATGCGTTGGAGGCAGTTCTTACACAATTGGACAATTAGAAACATCCTTACTATATCCATAGTACAAGTTGAAGCATTGTGGATGTACAATAAAACTACACCACCATTGAAAAGGAGCTCATGAAAATGGTGTATGCCTTAGAGAAATTTAGGCACTATGTGCACGGATATCAAGTTTTTGTGCACATAGACCATAGTGCTATACAGTTCCTTATAAATAAACCAACGGTGAGCCCCCATGTCATATGATGGCTAGTGATTCTTCAAGAATTTGATCTTATGCTGATAGAAAAAAAAAAAGAAACCAAGAATGTGGTCGTTGACCACTTGTCATGGTTATGATGGAACAATAAGGAGGATGTAGGACCTTTATTTGATCAATTTCAAGATGAACTCCTCTTTTTCGGAGTTGTTGAAGTTGAAATCCCAAAGATTCTAATTGATATGATCACATCCTTTCCTACCTACTCACTCAAGAAATGCTACATAAATGGGATAATAGAAAAAAATAATAGTTTCTTCACTCGGCCAAACACTACATGAATATCAAGGGCAACCTCTACAAGAGTTATGCGGATGGCCTAGTATGATGGTGTGTACTTGATGATGATCAACTTCAAATCTTCTAGGATGCTCATGAAGGCCCTTATGGGGGCCACTATATTGGGAGGAGGACAACCATTAAAATCCTCATGATAGAGTATTATTGGCCAAAAATCTTCAAGGATGCCCATCAATTCCTCTATTCATGTCATGAATGCCAAAGAGATGGAGGTATAACTACATGAAAGGAAGGGCCCCAACAATGGATTCAATGAATGGAGCCTTTCAATCTTTGAAGCATTGACTTCATGGGGACCATCAACCCTATGTCAAATATAAAGGTGTATACCATTATCATTGTTGACTGTTATACTAAATGAGCTAAAGCTTTTGTTGCCACCGACTATTAATCCTCTATGGTAGCATGGTTTGTAAAAAATATGGCAAATAAGTTTGGTGTGCCAAGGGCACTACTTTTTTTTTATATTGGAACACATT
The DNA here is from genome assembly GCA_015680685.1 of Gnetum montanum. Lineage (NCBI taxonomy): Eukaryota > Viridiplantae > Streptophyta > Gnetopsida > Gnetales > Gnetaceae > Gnetum > Gnetum montanum. Next base: position 1,628,330 of record MNCI01027496.1, read on the forward strand.
TTACAGGTGCCAATTTTTGGAAACTTATGTGACACTTAGGGGTAGAACACAAACTCACAACTTCATACCACCCCCAAGCCAATGGTCAAGTAGAGTTTACTAATAGGAAAATAACTAAGATACTAACATGTACAGTAAGTAAGTATAGGAAAGACTAGAGCACCAAACTTAACAATGCTCTTTGGGTTTATCGGTCAACATGGAAGCTTTCTATAGGTTATTCCCCTTCTGAGTTATTGTATGAAAAACATCCAACTCTTTTTATTCAAGCAAAGCTCTATATACATTTAATGACTTGTGAACTTGAACTTGATTTAAGTATAGCTGAAAGAGAATGATTAATGAACTTAAACACGCTAGATGAAATCTAATTAGTTTCCTTGTCCTTGAAATGACTCGTTGTTGGTAACCGTTTGGGACGCGACCGTCAACCAGTGTCCTCGAACAGGATTTAGGTGCATGCTGGTCTCTGGCAACACCAAGGACCAGATACCCCCCAATAAACTCAGTAGTTAATGTGAGTATGTGTGTGTGCTGTTGCGGCGTGCGATTGTGAGAAATGTAACGATTGCGTTGTATGTGAACTACAAATGACTTACTTTAAAGAGATTCAGCCAACTTTGCCAAGTACTGTGAGTTGTTGAAAATTTCCTATTTTGTTCAACTGCCTAGTCTACGCGGTCCTTATAATACCTACTTGTAACAAATAAAATTTTGTAAAAACATTTGAGCACAACTCCGCAATCTACTCCTAATTTTCCCCAAAGAAAGAGATAGTTCCACAAGAAAACTAGAAATAGAGAAAGATTCGATGGAAATAAGCAGAAAAGAAAAGAAAGCAAATTTGTGTAGACCTCAAATATTTAAACAAGGTAAAATGACACGAGTAAACACTTCGCAATAAAGCTATCCCAAATTCAATATCTACGAATTGTTCAAACTTCCAAGGCTCAAACAAGCAATATCTTCAAGACAATCCTACTATGCTACCAAAAATTGCTGCGTAAACTACCACGTACGAGACTCCATTTTGACTAGATAATAGATGTCAACGATTGCATTCAAACAGAACCTTTAAAAGACTTGACAATTTCTGATTGAAATACCACGGGAATTCACTTTAAAGATAAAAAGAAGCTATTTTGGTCCCATCAAAATACCAAAGATTTTCTGAACCCTCTCGACTACTGAATTGTTCAACGGCGTGACTACAAACAGAGGCTCTCTTACAACAATCCCAATAGCAGTTTCCACACGTTGCACAATAATGAAATTTACTACTAAAATGCTCTTAAGGCTTTTAAACACAAGCGCTTCTATGGCAAAATTTTAATAGAAATTTCTATTGAGCAACAAGAACAGTAAGAGCAATCTAAAAATCCCAAAATTACTTGCCAAGGATGATACTATCTAAACCACTAGCTAAAAAATTTAAACAAAACAAAAAATGAAATGAATAACTCATAGGACCATGACAAAGAGGCTGAAATCTTTATTCTAGCAAACCATCTTGCAAGTAATTGTCACAACTTCTTCTTTACAAAATGCTCTTCTCCCCAAGACTCAAATTGTCTCCAAGTGAGAGCCCAAGTGCTAACTAGTAGCCTTCAAAGTGTGATGTATGAGATCCCAAGTGTGATGTTATGTTCTCCCCCCCTTTTTATCTCTACCTTGAAGCCCTTTTGTAGGTGTCAAAGGTAGTTACATAGGCAAAATATCTCACCTAAATTCTCTCCCAAGTGACTTGCCCAACAAGTTAGGGAGTATTTAACTTAGGAAGTTAGGAAGTTAGGGAATAGATAAATATTGTTTATGAAAAATAATTCCAACAATCTCACATAATTGTTCATAAGTATATCAATAATCTTTGCTTTGTTCTAGGATTTGGAGGATGCTTATGGAGCTCTTAATGTTTTAATAATAAGATGATAATACAACATTTACCTTGGAATAAATGTTGTGGGTGCGTTGTTCTTAAATATTTTGTGGATGTGTAAAAATGACCGAAAAAATCAAATTTGAAACTTTAAGCCCGAATGCAAGGGCGCTAGACCTGGAACAGTTATCAAACATTTCAGAAATATCCCGCTCTTGTCCAGGATCGTTAGCAACCACCACCGTGGGAGAAGGCTCAGCAACTGCACCCGACACTGTTGCTACGTTTGGTTATTGGGAGAAAGATCTGGAAACGGATATAATTCACTGGACGGATAGCCCTGGATCATAGGGTTTTGGTTGCCTNCTTGGTTACTGGGAGAAAGATCTGGAAATGGATGTAATTCACTGGACGGATAGCCCTGGATCATAGGGTTTNCATTTTTGTAAATCGTTCTTCAAAATTCCTGCCATTAATTTTAGGGTTTAGAGCAATCGCATCGTAGATCTGCTGCTGCGGTAGAGCACCCTTTTGTTTGTTTTTTTAAAATTTAATGGCGAGGGTTCAGCGACACGGCATCCGCGCGGAGCTCTTGGTGACTCCGTTTGCCCTGGCACGGGCGGCCAACGCTACTTATGGTTTGCTATTTTAATGCTGATGTCTGCTTTTCTGAGTTACGCGGCGCAGCACACATCAGCGTCATTGGAGGCAGGCGAATCAACTGTATAAAGGTTGAATTCGGATGTGAGTCTCTCTTCTTTGAATTCGCGTCCCTGTAGAAGAAATTTCGGCACAACGCGGCCAACAGAGATGCCGCTGATTTGGGTAAAAAGAACAGTTAATTTTACACGAAACAGAAAAACATTTCAGAGCAAAAACCCTTGCATTCTTTTGCATTAGGATTAATGTGATTCCTGCGATTTCTGTAACGAAAAAACTAGCATTCTTTTGGATTGTTTTTCTTTCCTCCATCTTTCTTCCATTGCGTACAAGGGCTGGAACTGTGTTTGCATTTTTTCCTTGCCGTAAAAAACATTATTCAAACCTTAGTATATTAACTTTGATATTTTCCTTAATACATCCGTAAACGGGGATCGGCTCTTTTAGCTTTCCACTTGTTTTTCATCCTTCATTTTCCAAAGGAGCATGATGAATTTTCCTTATCATTTGAAAAACTTTATCTTCCTTTAACAATTCTTCTTGAACATCAAAGTATTACAATATCAATAAAGCACAACCAACATGTATATTTCTCTTGATTATCCTTTGTGACTTATTCATATTTTATCATCTTTGTTGCTCCATGAAATGGCTAAATGTGTCAACATTTCTGCCCCCTTAAAAGCTTGAAGAAATTTATGCCTCATTTTGAAACTGAAACATACTAAAATTTTCATTGAATTTCTACATTCAAAAGAAATCTTTTTTGAGGAAAATTCCCATTTAACATAAGATGTGATGGGACAAAAACCTCATTCCTAAGAAAAATAAAAAACTGTACATCATCAAGTCCTTCATGGACTATTCTTGGGATGGAAACTGAATTGTGAGGGTCACCTTAGTGGGAATTCTCATCTCTCTCACTGTTTCATAGTAGATTTCTGATGTGATGAAGGCAGTCTTGTTGTTCTCTTGTTTGG
>MNCI01027497.1:5413-24445 GCA_015680685.1 Gnetum montanum
CGGTGGACCGTGATATCGCGTACGCGATATCGCAGGGAAAGACGCGATATTGCGGCGCATGCATGTCACGTCTCATCAACTGGTGTTCAACATGGATGCCTAATAAATTAGTAATTTGATAAATAAACTATTTTCTATAAATAAGAGAGAGAGAGAGAGAGAGAGAGAGAGAGAGAGAGAGAGAGAGAGNAGAGAGTGTGTGTGTGTGTGTGTGTGTGTGTGTTCATATAGGCTACATTAGATATCATATGTACTTGAATAAAATGCATTTCATCTTATTACATTTATAATATCATATCTTATTATAGTACAATGCATATCATATAGATTTAGGATCACATTCATATTGGTGCGTGCTTTAGAATATGGGTACTCTATAGAATATGGGAATCCTTGTAACTCTTTCTTTCTTTGTTAATTAAATTTAAAAATGAGTTCCTTAAGGCTACATCATAAGAATCATATCTTATTAAATTACCTATTACTTATATATTTTTTTATGACACTACCTTTGAAGTTGACTTGATGCCATGGCATTATCCTCTGGGTTTGTTTGTTTAAAATGACATGTATAATTTTGAGTTATTTCCATATTTTGGTGATCCATCCTAGATTTTGATAAGATAAATCAATGTGAGGAATTTACAATGTGCTAGAAAGAATTTGAGCTAGCATCCCACTATTGGAATGCAAATTGTATTCTTTCTCATGCTCAACCATGATTTGTAGTGATTACTCTTTGAGTTTATAATGATGGCATAGAGCTGGAGTTCCTCCCTTTCCTTCAATAATAATAATAGTGATGATAATGATAATAATACTAATTGGTTTGATTCTTTTTGACTAAAATCACCAAGGATCTCATAATTAAATTTTTTGATGTATGTATCGAAGAGCTACAAGATAGTACCTTGGTCTATTTATCACTCTTAATAAAATCCTTGAAGCCTTGAAGTAAGTTTCTTCAGGCATGTTTCTAAAGGTATGTAATATTAGGTTTACATTTTATCTAAAATAATCATAATTATTATGAACTAATATATATATATTTATGCTATAGTATATATCTAGTGTTAAGAAAACTTTGGTGGAGCACTAGATGTTTTCTTTGTTGATTTAGTTGGGGCTTGATGTTAAGACCAACATTGTCCATGAATGGGGCCTTATCCCATGGAACTTATTCCTCCATAATAATACTATGAAACTTAACTAGGAGTTCAAAAAAATCATACTATTCCAATCAAATCTAGATTACTACCATTTCCAAACCACTCCCACCCTAGGAATAAGTAGCACATGTCCAAAAATACTTTCTATGAGTGCTCCATCAACATTTTGTAAGCTAGCTTTTTGATACTTCTCCATGACTCCTGATTTGTTTCTACTCTCAAAGCCACATTCCCTTCTTTCAAAAGCTAAAGGATACACTATTTATGCATAAATTTTGGATGCACCAACACCAGGGGAAAAACTTGTTTAAGGAGACTATTGCCTAGGGTGCCTCCTATATGGCTATGGAAACCTAGGAATAGTCTTAGCTAGAGAGGGCTATGTGACATTTTAGAGTAATAAACCAAACTAAAAAATCAAGGAATTTAAATTAAATGACTATCTTGAATTTCAAGACTTAAATAAAATATAGTAACTAATAAATTGTAAACTTTTCCCTAGTCACTCGCTGCCATCGATGTAGTTTCCAAAACATGCTGACTATCGAGCAAGAAAACCCTGACCACTGTCAAATGTGCTATCTCACACTCATCTTGCATTGCCAAGAGAGAGAGAGAGATCCCAAGTTGTTCAATGTATCACCTACTACTATGCCACCTTTTACCATACATGCGCCACTAGCTAAGAGAGGCCCACTAACTACTAGTGCAAGCTCCATCACTTGCCAACAATAACACATTGCCCATCACTTGCCAACCGCCATCTAATGTTGTGCATCACACACCTACTACCACCCATCATCTACTACTATAAGTACAACCTATCGCAAGTGCCATCGCAATGCCACACATTGCCTCTGTCACATAGACTAGGAGGTGGAAAGAGGCTACCTACCATTGTCATGCAACCACTAATGTTGCTATCAATGTCGACTATTAATGCCTACATCACCTATTGTCAATCATTACCACTACCACCACGTGCTATCATGTGCTACTAATGCACACCTGACTGTCGTCTACTGCACTATGTCACATGTGCTATTGTCACTAGTGATTGCACGTGTTATCATCATTGGTGTTCCATGTGTCCCTTACCATATGTTGTCCATGGGAGGCTACCTACCACCATCACATGCCCCTACTATGCATGCATGCCACACTATCTACATTGTTGCAAATGCATAGTAGCAACTACCATTAGTCAAGAGCCTACCACACCATTCATGCCATGTAGTCATCTAATGCACCCGTTTTTGTTTCTTGACATGTAGCCACTCTTGTTGTTGTGCCTTGCTAGAGTGAGGGGATTCTCCTCCCTCTAGGGCACAAGCAAAGAAAAGGAAGAAAATCATCACATGATGGTTTCCCTAGTGCACCACCCAGATCTGATGCCCAAGTCAACTCTGTTGCTTACTCCTTTATAGTCGCTACTCACCACTGTCACCATTGTAATGCACATTGGTTTTTCCCACCACCCACATCAATTATGACCATTCCATAACTCTTTCCCATGACCACCAATATAACTCTTGCCACCCACCACATCTGTTACATACCTCCTAGCCACTGTTTAGCACCATCACTCCACTACCGTTAGGACCACCACCATGTAATGCACCCACTACCTGCTCCTACCATTAATATTTTTAAGAAAATAGTTTAACATTTAAAATAGTTGCAGCCATGGTAACTTACCATCATCTTTTTAACTATGCTCATGAGCATGCATGATCACCAATTTGTCATCATCTACAATATTATTAATATTTTTTTATTGATTGTTAATTATGTATTGGAGACGGCCCCTACTTTGTCTATATTCATACATACAAAGTTTTTGATTTTGGTGCGAAATCTCCTAAGTTCCTTCTCCTATTATCTTTGAAAATTTAATGTAGTATGGTAAACATTGTTTAGCAATGTCACAATTGTGAAGGTTGTTATCTTCTAAATAAAGCTTATTATCGTTGTAGTTGAGAAGACAATTTCAATAGCATTTTGAGCACAATTCTTCATCTATTTTTTTGTGTTATTTGTTTCTTCTTTCAGTTCATCTATTTGAGTATCTACATTTTTTTAGTGGTATCTTTGTTTTTAATATTTGCTATGATTTTTGATCATAAAGTTTTTTGGTGTGCGAATAAATAATGGAATAATCTCATGTAGCTTTGTGTCTTCATCATTCATGTTGCATGTGATGTCTGAGTGTAAAGTGTGAGTAAATTATGCAATAATATTTGTAGATGTATTGTTGAAATATGAGTAAGAAATTGTTGTTTATCATGGCCCTATGCCTAGCATGGGTGAGTTTGACATCAACACTTAGCCCCTAAACTTTAATTGCATGCAAGTGCAAAGATAGCAAAATCATTGAAATCTTAAAAGGAAACGCAAAAGACAGAGGACTGAAAAGGTCATAAAACACAGACAAATTAAACTTGAAAGTACACTATACTAATCTAAACATGATTAAAATAATCATAAAATCAAAAGAAAACTAGATGTGGGCCACCCTTAGCATGCCATCTTATTTAATTAAAATCCAAATATATAATTCATTATTTATCATAACTTTACATACATACATACATACATACATACATACATACATACATACATACATACATATATATATATATATATAAGATTGCATTTCCAATCTTCTCACAAAGTAAAATTTAAAATTATGTGGACTACTTTGAGCACAAAACCTATGCTAAACTTAATAAGGAGAACAAGCTCATATTAGATTATGGCTAGCCACAACTTTCAAATTTTTCCTTGGGACTCTTTTTTTTAAAATTTTGGAAAAATATATTTAAAAGGGAAATGAAGGTTAGGGTGAGGATTGCTACTAGAACTCATCACACTCAAAAAATTATTACACTACCAATGAACATAGTCATTCTTTTTTTCTTTTTTTTTTCTTTCAGGAAGCTTTGCTCATGGTGTACTTCATTCTCAATGTAGGAATTCCAACACAAGTTTGGCCAATTAGTTGCATTGCCAAAGAACATGGTCCTTTTAGAACTTTGCCCATGGTGTAGTTCAACCCTCATGTATGTGCCTTTAATTACAATCTAATGGCATCATAGTAGGTCTTCTAGGTGGCTAAATGTTCTCAGGTGGAGATGAACACACTTCACCCCATTGTTCACAGTATAGCCATGGATCCTCACACTTAAGGGCTAGGGCTTATGAAAGGAAAAATGACATTTTCCAAGGTCACCTAGTGATTATGGCTAACCATTCTCCAACATCACTTATCCTACACTCACATGATTATGATGATTATATGATAAGTTAGCATAAATCCCGTCCTCCATAATCCAACATAACAAATAAACTAAAACCTTTCAAAAGATTAGGAGGAATCATAGCATTATTGAAATATAAAATATAAAAGAGATTGCATGTAATAGAAATAGGATATATATAAAGCATTATGCGTGCATTGTTTTCTAATGGTGTTATGATGACCCAATGCCTAGTAACTCCAATGACCATAATGATTACTAAAATCATCTAAAAAGGAAAAACCAAAACTAATGTGCTAAGGAAAAAGATGATGGAAATGCAATGAAAATATGCAAATGCAACTATATACACATGAAATGCATTATGAGGGGAAAGAAAACATGCAACTAAGGATCTACCAGGTGTCCATGTGGGGCACCTAAGTAGAAATGCTTCAAATGAAATGCAGTAAAGTTCCTATGTAACTTATGTCCTTGCACATCAACAATTTTGTACACATTGGGGCCAATGAAATCTGTAACTTGGAACAAGCTTGGCCACATAGGGGAAAACTTAGTTTGAATACTTGTTTGACCAAATTCTCTACCTCTTTTTAGTACTTGATCTCCTACTTTAAATATTTTACCTACATGTTTCTTGTCAAGCCATCGTTTAACAAATTTTTGATGATTATGAAAATCAAGACATAATCTTAATTTTCTTTTTTTGTTTTCTATTAGGCACTAATTTTGAATGTTTCATAAGATGAATAATTTTAGATCCTAAAAGTTCATCAAATTTTTTTTTCATATCAGTTTCAATCTTAATTCTAACAAGTCTAGGTCTTTGTAAGTCATCAAATATAGCTTTTCTAGAAACATGTTCCATGGATGTGTCATCAAAATTTGGTGCACCTAGTGATTTTTTAAGGGATATGATCTCATTTACATATTTGTCCTTCCTAAATGTGGTAGGTCACCAAGAAGAAATCCCTTTCCATCTTGTTGATGATAAGGCAAGGTATCTTCATATATTGCTTCACCTTCTCTAGAAGTTTGATAGGGTTGGGTGGAATTTGTATGAGAAAAAGGGTTTGCTTTTGTAATTTCACTTACATGGTCATTTATAACATGTTTGTCATGATAAACCTTAATAACTCCAATATAAAGGTTAGTGTTTTGATTTTCCAAAGATTGACTCTGCTAATCAAAATTTGTAACTACCTATTTATAGAAAGGATTTCCTGGTATGATCATATGTTCAGATTTTTCTTTGATAGGGATTAATAGTTCTAAGAAATTTGACTTAAAGAAGCCCCCAAACCTGGCTCCAAAAGTCCTAGATAAGAGAACATCATAAGTGGGTGGCATGTCTACTACTAAGATATTTGTATAACATGTAAATTTAGGGTATTGTTAAAGTTGTACTTTCACTCCTTTAAATGACACTACTATAGGTATGTTAGACCCATCGAGTTGTATCATGCTTATCATTTGGAATAGCATTCATGCTCCTAAGGTCTTACATACCTCAAGTGACATGACACTAATAGTTGCTTTAGAGTCCATGAAACAATTATGAATGTTCTTTTCTAAAACAATCAAAGTTGTTAGGAAAGGGGGTTAATTTTTCTTGCTTGACATGGAATTGTTTACATCCTATACTGATAGTGTGGTAGGACTTTTTACAAAGTGAACTTGCCTTTCAGGGATTGGGGATTTTTATTTTTTGTTTACAAGCATGTAAAATATATTCCAAATCACCTCTTTCATTTCATTAAAGTTTAGGAGATCATAAATCAAAATGTTGGCTTTAACTCTTTTTAAATCCTCAACTAGATCATAAGTCTTATTCATGTCTTTGGCTTCCTATTCAGGTGGGGCTCTTCTAAGTAGAGAAGGGGAGTTTTGCCATTGTGGTACATTTACTTGAGATGGTCAAGTTTGGTTGTTTGTATTGTTTTGACTAGGAGCTCTTCTATTTGGGGGCATATAAGGATTATTCCTAGTTTGTTGCTATGTGGTGTTCACAATATCACTAAGTCTATAATAGCAAGTGTTATGTGGGTTGGGGTTGCTTACCATAACTTGTTCTAATGAGAAAACCTCTTGGTTAGCTATTTAATGAAGTACATTAAGGACCATAATATGGGATGTCCCATTTTGTTGACTTTGGGCATTGTCACCATATAATGCCAAGAATTAAGGAGAAGTCCTCTTAGAATGTTGCCTCGTGTTATGGAGACAATAATAATCATCATTGACTAATGAACTTGGCTCTTTCAGTTGTATAGGACCTTTGTTGTTGTTCCACTTTAATTCAACTACTTTATTTTAAAGTTCTATAGTGAAGTTAATATCTGGGTCATCTAGTTTTGAGTTTGAGTTGGAGTTCAACAAGATTAGATATCCCATTTGGGTTTATGATGGATTGAATTATGGCCTTTAATTGGTCATCATTCAAACTAGTGTTAGATGGTAGAAATGAAAAAGATGTGGGACCTTGAAAGTAATTATTTGAAGGTTGAGTTAGTTGAAAGAGGGAAGGACCCTAGAACAAAGTCTCGATCATTGGAAAAGTTGCTAGGGATAGAGGGTTAGGTTGCATAGGATTACTAATGCTCATCATTCCAAATTGGATTTGGATGTTGTTCATGAGGGTAATTTGTTCTAACTCCATGGCTTTAGCCATTACTTCCTATATTTCTATTATGTTGGGATTTGTTTTAATGGAATTGGCAAAGAATGGATCAATAGTGGATAAGTAAAAATTGAGGATGCCGCCAGGTTGTGGGAACATCTCACTTGGAACATAAGAAAGTTGATGGAGGAATCTTAGGTTGTAATCCTAGACATTTTCCCCAGGTAGCTTCCTCAATTTTGTGAGATTTCTTGATGCTATGGTTGGGCTAGTGAACTTGTTAAACTAAAGTAAGAACTTATTTTTGAACTCTTTCCATGAGTCGACGGAGACATTAGGGAGCATAAAAAACCATGGGGTGGCTTTCCTCCTAAAATTTTTCACAAATACCCTACATGCTATGTCATTTTGTACAATGTTATGGATCCCTGGCAAGGTTTCAAAACATTGTATATGTTGGCGAACATCACTAGTAGAGATTATGGGGTCATAGAACAATTTTATGTTTTGGAGTGATTTTGGGATGTCATGATAATTAGCAAAGTTAAAGGAGTCACTTACCAAGGAAGTCAAGGTTTGATTGGCTACCATCTTAGTTTGAGTTCCCTTACGAATAAAACTTGAAACATGAAGCTCTTTGTTTCCTTAATGTAATGTGATGTGTAGTTGGTCAGCTACTGGTAGAGGAGATTTCACTCATAAAATGGAAAATTAAAGAATATAAATGTTAAAATAAAGCTATAAAATTAAGAAAAAATAAAAGAAATATTGCAATAATAATTTTTTTGGAAAAGAAAAAAAGACAAAAATTTATGCTATTTAAAAGAATTAAAAGAAAAATAAATGTACAAAATTACAATACTTATAAATTTTAAAAGAAAAATAGTAAAATGAAAAATTTTAGAAAAATAAATTTAAAATTTAATAATTAAATAAAACCACCTTACCCAAGTCAAGACTTAGGTAAGGACTACTAAAACACATATCTAAAAAAAGGTGGGACTAGAAAAATAGGGGTTTAAAAATTTGAAATAGGATTAAAAATGGGTAATGAGATTTGGGTAATAAAAATTTCAAGAAACAAACTTTTGGAATTGGAAAATAAAAGGGCTCAAAAATTTTTTAAAATAAAGTACAAGATTTTTCCAAAATAAAGGCTAAAAACATAAATTTTAGTAGAAAAAAAAACAAACTTTGAAATAGAATCAGGAAATGAGTTAAACCCTCCTTATAGTGCCAAAAGGTGTTGATGTGTAAATTTTGGATGCACCAACACCGAGGGGAAAACTCATTTGAGGAAACTATTGCCTAGGGTACCTCCCATATGGATACAAAAACCCAAGAATAGTCTTAGCTGGAGAGGGCTATGTAACGTTTTACAATAGTAAACCAAATTGAAAAATCAGGGAATTTAAATTAATGACTATCTTGAATTTCAAGACTTAAATAAAATATAGTAACTAATAAATTGTAAACTTTACCCTTGTCTCACATTGTCATCAATGTAGCTACTAGAATGTGCTCACTAGTGCACAAGAAAACCCCTACCACCACTAAATGTGTTGTCTCACATTCATCCTGTGTTGTTGGGAGAGAGAGAGAGATCCTGCACCATTCAATGCACCACCTTTCTCTATGCCATCATTTGCAGCATGTGCCACTATTTGCTGCACATGCATCACTGGCTAAGAGAGGCCTACTGATTGCTAACACAAGCTCCATCACCTGCCAACCACAATGTGTCATTCGTCACTTGCCAACCACCATCTAAACATTACGCATCACATGCCTACTACCACCCATCATCTGCTACCCTGAGTATGACTTGTTGTGAGTGCTACTGCTACACCATAAGTTGCATCTATCATGCAGACTAGGAGGAGGAAAGAGGATACCTAATATTGCCATGCAACCACTAATGCTATTGTTAGTGCCTGCTATTAATGCTCACATCACCCATCGCCAATCATGACTGCTACTACCATGTGTTGTCATGCACTACTGATGCACACATGATTATCATTTGATGCGCTATGTTGCATGTGTTACCATCACCAATGATCACATGTGCTATCATCACTAGTGTTCTATATGTCCACTACCACACACTACCATGGAAGGTCACCTACTACCATCATGTGCCCCTGCCACAAATGTGCATCATGCCATCTACATTGTTGGAAATGCACAGTAGCAACTACCATCAGTCAAGATCCTATCATGCTAACTTCTTGCTACTGACTCGTAGCTGACACTATGCACTATCCACACTATGTAGTCATTTGATGTGCATGTGATTGTTGTTGTTGTGCCTTACCAAAGTAAGAGGAGGATTTGCCCTTTGGGGCATAGGTAAAAAAAGCAAAGAAAACCATTGTCTGCTGGTTTTCCTATCCCACCCCCCAAATTTGATCCCCCAATCCCCTTTTCTAGTTCCTCCTTTATAGCTTCTACTCACCATTTCCACCATCATAACACATATTGATTTTAGCCATCACCCATGTTAGCTATGATCCTTTCATAACTCCCACCCATGACCACCAACATAACTCTTGCCATCCACAACATCTGTTACATAACTCTTGACCACTGTTTAGCACTACCACTCCACTACCATCAGGATTGCCACCATGTAACACACCCACTACCTAGTCGTTCCATTAATATTTACAAGAAAATAGTTTAACATTTAAAATAATTGGCACCATGGTGACTTACCATCATCTTTTTGACTATGCTCATGAGCGTGCATGACCACTAGTTTTTCATCATCTACAATATTATTGATATTTTTTGTATTCATTGTTAATTACATATTGTAGATGGCCTATGATTTGCCTATATTCATACATACAAAGTTGTTGATTTTGGTGCAAAATCTCCTAGGTTCCTTCTCCTATTATCTTTGAAAATTTTATGTAGTATGGTAAACATTGTTTAGCAATGTCACAATTGTGAAGGTTGTTATGTTCTAAATAAAGCTTATTATTATTGTAGTTGAGAAGACAATTTCAACAGCATTTTGAGCATAATTCTTCACCTATTCATTTTTGTTGTGTTATTTGTTTCTTCTTTCAATTTGTCTATTTGAGTATCTACATTTTTTTAATGGTATCTTTGTTTTAAATATCTGTTATGATGTTTGATCATAAATTTTTTTGGTGTGTGAATAAACAACAGAATAATCTCATGTAGCTTTGTATCTTCATCATTAATGTTCCATGTGATGTCTAAGTGTAAAGTGTGAGTAAATTATGCAATAATACTTGTAGATGTATTGTTGAAAGATGAGTAAGACATTGTTGTTGATCATGGCCCTATGCCTAGCATGGGCGAGGTTGACATCAACATACACTTGTAACATTCTCTATCTTGTTTTGATCCCTTTTAGGATAACTACTTTCATTTTCCAGTTTCTGGGTTTCTAATTTTATCTTCTCTATTTTCTCTATAACTTTTCTAACAACATCTTCTTTGTCATTGGCCTTCTTGATCACATTGCTAATAACATTAACAATGATTAGAGGCAAAGATAGTCCCTTGATCAGATCCTACACCTCCTACATTTTCTTCATGTGAAGTTCCTTCAGTTCTTTCTTCATGAACTTGATCGTGTTCTTAGCTGACATGGATTTTATGGGTTTTATTCTAAGCTTCTTTGTAAGTAAGCCCTTAACTACCTTCGGAGACTTTGCAATCAAAAGTAACTTGACCTTTATAGCTTTGTCAAGGTTTCTAGGAAGTAAATTATGAATTGCAGTGGAATCCAAAACATTGTCTATGAAGATAAAGGATTGATGATCATGCAAAACTAGATGTCCCAAATTATACATCTCGGAGTCCTTTTCTTGGCTAGTGAGGCCTTTGATGATGGACTTTAGGAGAGTCACGATTTCTAGAGTGAAATTTCGATGCTCATACAAACATATTTTGGAAAACTGAATCCCTCCATGTTGATTCTTGAGTACATTGTCCACACAAGCATGGTCTTTTCCATTCCCGCTTCTCCATACAAAACTACCATGATGGTTAGTGTGTGGCTACCTAGGTTCAAAATATCCATCACTTACAAAATTTTATTGTCAATCCCCACTAATATAGAACACCTAGTTTAATATAATGTTTAAGGATAAAAAATTATGCTTATTTATAGTATTAAGCAACCAGCCATAATATCTTAGAGTAGGAACCACCAAGACAAAAAAGTATCTAGAGATTAATTATGAGTATTAGTATTTGGAAATATCAATGTATCATGAATAGGAAATTGAGAATTTTTCTTGGTTCTTATTTTAAAATTTCAAAATAAAATAAAAATTTAAAAATTGCTTTCTCCTTTTACTAAAATTTATGATTTTATAAATAGTCTAAGTTTATTTATTTTTTTCTTGGCATGTGGCAAGACAAGAAGGCTAAATTGTAAGGCATATTTGAAGCATTAGTTAAAGATAAAGCATCTCCAACTCCCATGTGTAAAGATACATGGCATATATGATTCCCTTCCTAGGACACATGACACCCATGTTGCAATTCCTAAGAAAAAAATGAGGAGGAGGAGAACATAAGAGCTATAAAAGCTCATACACATGGATGAAGAAGGGAGGGAGAGAAGATTAAGTGAAAAAAAGTCTTTTAGCTTCTCTCTTTTTTTTTCATATATTATTTCCTCATTCCTTCTCCCTTACCTTTTCCTATTCCATTCCACTATCTCTTGATCCTATACCCCTTCTCCCTTTCAGTATTAGTGTTGTTGTTGCTACATGCAACTCACTTCTTAGTGTTAGTATTGTTACCTAAAATCGATCATTGTTGGATACTTATTTTTGTTGCTACTATTAGTTATTAGTGGATGGTGTTGTTTTCTACAAGCTATCGATGCTACTTGTTGCAACTGCTATGTACTACTACCATTGCTACTTACAACCATTAATGAATTTGCTAAGTTCTTGCTTAAAAAAAGGCTTTCTTCTTTTTTTAAAATTTATGATTTTACTATGATTTTATTTATTTTTTCTTGACAGGTAATAGGAATGGAAGAAAATCAGGAGATTCAAATCACCAAGGAGATTTTGAAGACCTTTGCTCTATCACACTTGGTGAAGGAGATCAATCATGGCGATCAAGTGGGTGAACATGTGGCTAGTTCCTCTTCTTCATGAGAAAGGAAGAGAGGTAGGAGAGGGAGGAAAAAGCCTTATAAAGGATTTCTTAGGTAGAAAGGACATCATTAGCTAGTAATCAGCACAAGGCCTCTTCTTCCTTTCCTCCTTCCATCCCTTCTCTAGTATCATCTCTTCTGTCTTCTTCATCCTACATCCCCTTATCTCACCATAGCCTTAGCCCTACTTTGATTGATTCCTTAAATTGGCTAGAATAAAAAGCTATTGAGGTGAGATTATGTAGGAGGCTTGAAAGTCTAACCCTTTAGTTTGAGCATGAAAATGACTAGGAGAAAGATTAGGGTAGTGTCCTAGCTAGAAAGGAGGCAATGGTCGTTAACTTGCAGCAACTTGAGGATTGTATCGAGAAACTGACTCAAGCCATTTGATCTTACCACAAATATCTTTAGAAGGAGATGCAAAATCTCCTTTATGATAACCAGCAAAGAAAATAGATCAATGAAAAGTCTACCAAGTCCATATCCCCTTTTTCCTCTTGATGTTTTCCCTATGTCTATGTTAAGATTTATGTTGTAATGAAATTTTAACTACTATTGTTTTAGTTTAATGCATGCATTTCATCTTTAATATCTCTGTTCATTTTTTTCTTTATATTTTATGTTCTTTTAAAATTATCAATCACATTTTCTTGTGCACCCATACTATTCTTAGACTAACCGTATCCATAAGCAAGGTGCCTTAGGTAACAACCTTGCCAAATCATGCAGTTTTAGGCATTATGTGTTAGTGTGCGTCATTGCTCAAATTTCCACATCAACAAATAGAATAAAAATCCCATGTGAACTACACTCTAAAAATGAATTCAAAGGATCAAGACCCACTGTTACTGCACGCCAATTCAAGTTGCTAGAATGGATTGGAGAGAGAATAGGCATGAGATAAGAAATCAGTGATAGAACTTACATAACTGATGGTCCTCATGTCTATCATTTTTCTCTATTGTTAGCCACAATACAACATAAAAAAAAACCCATTCATATCGCATTCCAATGCTTCATTATTTATGGGAACTCATTGCTCCATCACAACTACCTATTCTTAGAGCAAATCCTCCTCGATGCATTATAAGAAGAGGTTGTGTTTGACCATGCCTTAAGCAAGTTCACAATATTGAGAATTAGGAATTTATCATCATCATGGCTAGGATAGTAGAATTTTTTATGCTTAGCATCCTATATCTTTAGGCCTTCTATTTTTGTACAAAGGTTTTTAATCTAGTTTAATTTCTATTTATAATCAAGGAGATGATTGTTTAGGTTGAAATGTGCATCTAGCTTTTACTTATCTACCAGCTTCCTACATCCTACAATGAGCCCTAAGCCTCTTAGCAATGACCCTTTTAATTTCCATTTATAAGTAATAAAATTTCAAGACAAGGATAATCATGATGATCATCATCATATGTGTGTGATTTATGTAGGTTGATGATGAAAAGCTTAGGATAGTTATTCTAGTACATCATATAGTTCAGTTTGGGCATACTGTAAAGGTTGTAGGTGATGCTAATGAACTCAACAACTGGGATTATGTAACTACCCCTAATTTGACCTAATCTATTTTTGTTTCTTAAACATCTTAAATGAAATTTTTGATTAATAAAAATTTTATAGCACAATGATGCTAGAGTTACATCTTAATATTTGAGAAGGATTTTAGAGGGATAATATTGTAATTTCATTACTATAGAAATTGATAAAAGGGAAAATGTACTAGTACAAGGTTGTAGTAGTGAAAATTGAGACAAATCATTGTAATTGCTAGCAATTCGATAACAACAAGAAGATCATCATTTCCTCTAATTTCATAGGAGAGGATTTCTTCTTGGAAGTTCAATGGAACCCTAAAGTACCAAACAATGTCAATGCCTGCACCTACGGCAACAAGTCTTTCATCTCAAATGTTGTTTGATATATCTCTACTTCGTATGCTTAATAGTTTAATACTTAACATGAGTGCTTGGGTATCATGCCATGAAATAAAGCATATACTGTATAGGCGTCTATCCTGGTAAGGTTTATATTGTATGATATAGTAATTATAGATTCTTTTTTAAATTTTAATGCTTCAAGGTGCTACAAGAGTCTCTAAAGTAATGATCCTTAATTCATCATAGAATGATGAATTATAAATCCCTATACCTCTTGAGCATTATGTGGCCTTAATAAGGCTTGCATTGATCAAAATTCAAGACTATAAATTAGAAGAGGTGGATGCAATGCACTCCTTAATGGTTTAACTTTTAACCTTGGCTTCGTCCTTCAAACGTGTGATGAACATTTGAAAAATCAAATAACAAGCGATGAGTATTCATAGAAATGTTTAGTTTTTGGATTGTCAAGAAAAAAAGTACAATAAACATTTGCAAAAATAATACAATTTTGTTTGTTTCATTTTGAAATTTTAATTTGCTGAAGATGGTAAATTAGATGCCCTAGACATAAAATTCTCATAACTCAAAACCTTATCAACCTTTTCATGTCATCAAAATGTATAGTAAGCTTGATTACATTTGCTACATTGTTAAATTTTCATTGAATATTGAAGAAAGAATTTGTGATAAATCTCCATAATTTGAATAAAAAATGCATAAAACTTTTACTATCAGCACTACTGAGTAGTGGTGGACTTGGGATGGGTAATTTTTTCATCTTTGAAGCCTACATTAAATTCACATGTCTTTCTAACATCAGTGCTCTTAAAATATTTTGAAACCCCTATATAATCAAAGGAATTTCTCCAAAGGAGTACAAATTTTTCAAACTTATCTCCTAGTTTGCACCCATTATAGTGATAACTGAAAAGATTCAAAGCATACTATCAATTGTTGATGCATAAATTTTGGACACATCAACACCCAAAAAAACTTGTTTAGGGAGACTATCACCTAGGGCACCTTTAGTATGGGTATGGAAACTTAAGAATAGTCTTATCTAGAGAGGGCTATGTGATGTTAAATAATTAAATGAGGATCTACACCCTTGTCATTACATTGTTATCGTTCATCATCATTTACTATCCCTACTCGTAGCATTGTTACTACTGATGGTTCCCACTACCTGCTAGAAAACCTTGCTATCATAGGAATGAAAACCCCACTACACAAGGATGGGTTGCCACCTGCTACTACTAACCACCACATACCACCTATCATCCACTACTACATGTAGTTGCTGCATAATCATCATCTGTAGCTTCAGCATAACTGTTGATTACTAACACCACTGTTCACACACCGTTAGTTGCACATTGTCATTGTGCATCACCTACGTTGCACATCGTCATCTACTAATGATTCATCATTTTTTGGTTGTTGAAGCTTGCTCACTGATGCACCGCTATACCACTGATGTTGCTACTTGCTGCATTAACATGCTACTGTGTTGCTAATGTTGCCACTTGTCATGCATCAGTCGTGCACCGCCGAGAGAGGGAGAGAGATACCTATCCCACCATTGACCACCACTTCTACTCAATGCTTCGCTACTACTAACTACCCACCATGCACATTGTCCACACCTACAATAGTTGTTAGGAGAGGGAGACCCAAAAGCCCTACATTGAGTATCATCTGTAGCTCCCGTCATGCACCTACAACATCTGCTACTAGGAGAGGGGGAGGTGAAGATATGATACCCTTTCCTACATGCTACCACTTGTTTTATACCGACTCCTTTCCAATGGGCTTAAATGCCCATGTTGCCCACTTACTACACCATGCCATTGGTTACTTGCACATAACATTAGCCACATCAATTACAAAACATCTATTGCTACCACACGTTGCCACCACGTTTGCCATTTTCACACATTGTCACCTCCACCATGTCTCCACTACCACCACATCTACACTAGTTTTTTGTTAGTGTGGTTGGGCTTTGATTTTCATTGGAAGTTCTAAGAGAGTAGGAGGAGGATGCAGGTTGGTTATGATGTCTAGATTGCAAAATGGGAGACTAATGGTGTGTTTGTGGAGATGGATCATAGAAACCACTATGGTCACGTAAGTATGCATTTGGTTGGCTTAATTAATTGTTTGATAATAAATTTTGTTTTGTAAATGACCTTTACTCAGATTTTACAAAGTTGAAATGAATAAACAACTAAAAAGGAATTTGTTGATAAATAAGGAAAAATTAATTTTGTACTTATTCCAATTTTGTAGTACCTTGAAGTGCTAGGGAAAGGATCATCCAAGGTCATGTATCCTTACAAAGATTATATGTCATGGCCCCATGCCTAGAATGGATGATGTTAGCATCAACACCTAGCCCCCAAACTAGAAATTTCATGCAAGTGCAAGGAATAGAAAAACCATAGAAATCTTAAAGGGATATGCAAAAGATAGAGGATCAAAAAGATCATAAAATACAGAGAAATTGAAATTTGAAAGAAAACTATACTAATCTAAACATGATTAAAATAACCATATAATCAAGAGAGAACTAAACATGGGCCACCCTTGCCACACCATGTTATTTAATTAAGATCAAAACATATACTCTTTATAAATCATGATTTTAACTACATAGATATATATATATATATAATAAAGTATATAATTAATATCTCATTCTCAATCTTCTCACAATGTAAAAGTAAAAAATATGTGGACTACTTTGAGTAGGAGACTTATGTCAAACTTAATGAAGAGGAAAAGCTTATCTTAGATCATAGCTAGTCACAACTTTTGGATTTTTCCTTGGGACTCCATTTTTTTTTCTTGCACATTCAAAAAGGGAATGGATAAAAAGGGATTCTTTGCTTTTCTCTTCTCTTTTTTTTTTTGAATTTGGGGAAATAGGTTTAAAAGGGGAATGGAGGCTAAGGTGAGGATTGTTATCGGACCCCATCACACTCAAGAACTTATTACACTTCCAATGAACATGGTCCTCATTCTTTTTTTTTTGTCTCTTCCTTTTTGAGGAAACTTTGCTCATCGTGTACTTCATTCTTAAGGTAGGAATTCCAACATGAGTCTAGTTGATTAACTACACTACCAAAGAACATGATCCTTTCAAAAATTTTCCCATGATGTAGTTCAACCCTCATGTATGTGCCTTTAATTACAATCTAGATGGCATCATAGCAGCTCGCCTAGGTGGCTAAGCATTCTCAAGTGAAGATGAACACACTTCACCTTGTTGCTCATATGATAGCCATGGATCATCACACTTGAGGGCTGGGGTTTATGAGAGAAATAATGACATTTTTCAAGGTCACCTAGTGATTATGGCTAACCATTCTCCAAATTCACATATCCTACACTCACATGATCATAATGATTACATGTTAAGTTAGCATAAATCCCATCCTCCATAATCCAACATAACTAATAAAACTAAAAACTTAAAATAGACTGGGAAGAATCATAGCATTATTCAAATAGATCATATAAAGAAGATTTTTTATAATGGTAATAGGATATATCATATAAAGCATTATACTTGCATTATTTTTAAATGGTGTTGTGATGAACTAATGCCTAGTAACTCAAATGATCATAATGATTACTAAAATCATGTTGAAAAGTGTAAATCAAACCAAAGCCATTATGCTAAGAAAGAAATGAATGAAATGTAAAGAAAATATGCAAATGAAACTATATACAAATGAAATGTATAGCGAAGGGAAAGAAAACATGCAACCAAGGTTCTAGTAGGTGTTCACATGGGGTACTTGAGTAGAAATGCTTCACATGAAATGCATTAAAATTTCTAGGTAACTTATACCCTTGCAAATCAATGTAACTTGGAATGGGCCTAACTACATAGGAGTAAACTTAGTCTGAGGATCTGTTTAACTAAATGCTCTATTTCTTTTTAAGACTACATCTCCTATATTAAAGACTTTACCTATATATTTCTTGTCAAATCATCTTTTGATGATTTGCTGATGATTGAGATTGCGAAAATCAATATACAATTACAATTGACTTGTTTTTTCTCTAATGGGGACTAAATTTGAAAAATATGACATCTTTTAACATAGATTCTTTATTAATTTGAGAAACTTTAAAACATTAATCACTAAATTTACCCTTGAAAAATAAAAATTCATGAATATGATCATCATCATCAAAACTTGGAAAGAAAAGATATTATCTGGAATAGAATATGAGTTAACCTTTTCAATAATTATTTCAAAATTTTGAGCATTGTGTCTAAAAGGGACATATTTGTGCTAATAAATCAAGAACATAATCTTCTTCTCTAGGAATATGTTCAATGGATATGTCATCAAAATCTAGCACACCTTCTAATGTTTTAATGGTTGGGATCTCATGTACATCATTATCCTCTCCTAATGGTGGTGGATCACCCAAAAGAAATGTTTTTTCATCATGTTGATGATAAGGTAAGGTATCTTCATGGATTTCTTCACATTCACTAATAGCAAAAGGATTTATTTTTGAAATTTCACTTTTGTGATAATTTATAACATGTTTGCCAAGCCCAGCTTTAATAACTCCAATATAAAGATTAGTATTTTGATTTTCCAAATATTGATTTTGTTGATAAAAAGTTGTTACCACTTGTTTATATAAAGTCTCTCTTGGTATGACCTTATATCTTATTTTCCTTTAATAGGAATTAATAATTTTAAGAAATCTGACATAAAGAAGCCACCAAACTTGGCTCCAAAATTCCTAGATAAAAGCACACCATAAGTGGGTGACATATTGATGAGACGCGGTTTACACTAGGCCGCAATATCGCGTACGCGATATCGCGTCTTCTCCTGCGATATCGCGTACGCGATATCGCGTCGCGCCGCCCTTTCTATAAATAAGAGGCGGCACTCCC
>MNCI01027497.1:25232-42700 GCA_015680685.1 Gnetum montanum
CCACTCATCACATATCAACTACTAGGATATCCATATAACATCTAAATGTCGGGTATTGTTTAATGATGCTACTACAAGTACATTAGATCCATCAAGTTGTATAACACTTCTTACTTATGGTATCATTTGTGCTCCTAATGTTTTACATACCTCAAGTGGCATGATGCTAATAGTTGCTCTAGAATCCATTAAACAATTATGAACATGATTTCCTAAAATAATCAAAGTTGTTAGGAAAGGAGGTTGATCTTTCTTGCTCAACATGGAATTATTTGCATTTTGTATTGATAACACATTAGGACTTTCTGAAAAATGAACTTTCCTTTTAGTGGTTGGGGATTTTTCAGTCATAAAATGAAAAATAATAGGAAATGTAAAATGCCAATAAACTGTTAGAATTAGAGAAAATAGAAAAATATTTAAATACTATATTTTTTTTTAATTTTATTTTTAAAAGAAAAACTGAAATTGCAAATAAAATAGAAAATGTAGAATTTTAGAAAAGTAAATTAAAAGCAAAATGAATGTAAATCACCTCACCAAAGTTGGAGCTGAGGTAAGGACCATCAAAATATAAATTTGGGAATCTAATAATCAAACTAAAATTGAGTAATAAAAGTAAAAATAAATGACCATTAACTAGAACTAGTATCAGAAATGTGCCACTAAAATAGGCAAACGAACTAGATTTTCAGAACTAAAGATGGATGAATGTTAACAAGAACAAGGAATAGAAATTTTCAAAACCTGAGAAAAATAAAGATTCTCAGAATATGTAAATTGGTAACTAAGAATAGAAATAGAAACAAAAATAGGAAAGGAAAAATGAAAAAAAATAGTGTAAATCAATGAGAAAGAATAGAAAAACTAATATTTAGAGGGAAAATAGAGGTTGGGAAAACAACCATCCTTCTAGTATCAAAAAGGCATTGATGCATGAATTTTGGACACATCAACACCTAAAAAAACTCGTATGGATACCAAAACCCAGGAATAGTCTCAGCTAAAGAGGGCTATGTGATGTTAAATGATTAAATGGAGGTCCTACCGCCTTATCATCGCACTGCTATCATTCGATCACTATTTGTTGTCAATGCTCGTATCATTGTTGTTGTCGATGGTGCCCACTACTAGGAAAAAAAACCCCACTGTCGTAGGGATAGAAACCCCACTACATACGGACAAGCTACCATCCCTTGCTACTAACCACTACCTATTGCTAATCGCCACAAGCTACTTACCATCTACTACTATGCATAGCTCCCACATAACTACCATCTGTAGCTCTTGCACAATTGCTAATTGCTGATGCCACCATTCACACACTAATGTTGCATGCTACCTACACTACACACCATCATCTACTAATTACTCACCACTTGCTAATTGTTGGTGCTTGCTCACTGACACACTACCATGCTACTAATGTTGTTACTTTCCACATTGATCCACTACCATGCTACTAACATATCATTTTTTGTACATCAGTCCCATGCCACCAGGAGAGGGAGAGAGAGATCTGTCCTACTGCTAACCACCTTTACTATTTATCATTTCTCGATGCTTTGCTACTACTGACTACCCACCATGCATGTTTTCTACACCTGTAGTAGCTGTCAAGATAGGGAAATACAAAATCCGTCTACTGATTACCATTCGTAACTTCCATCACACGCCTACAATGTCTACTAGCAAGAGAAACAGAGGCCAAGATATGATCCCCTTTGCTGCATGCTATTGCTCATTTTATAGCCACTCCTTGCTAACAAGCTTAAATGCCCATGTTGTCCACTTGCTCTATCACACTATCTGTTACTTGCATGTAACGTCGACCACATTGGTTACAAAACATCTACTACTATCACACGTTGCCACCATGTCCACCATTTCCACATGTCACCAACTCCACCATGTGTCCACTACCACCATGTCTCCACTAGTTGTTTGTTAGTGTGGTTGGGTTTTGATTTTTCATTGGAAGTTCTGAGAGGGCAAGAGGAGGATGCAAGCTCGTTGCAATGATTAGATTGTGAAGTGGAAGACTAATGGTGCATTTGTGGAGATGGATCCTAGTGGCCACTATGGTCATGTAAGTATGCATTTGGTTGGCTTGATTGATTACTAACTTTTGTTCTGTAAATGACCTTTGCTAAAATTTTACATAGTTGAAATGAATAAACAACTAAAAAGGAATTTGTTGATAAATAAGGGACAATTAATTTTGTATTTATTCCAATTTTGTAGTACCCTGAAGTGGTAGGGAAAGGATCATCCAAGGTCATGTATCCTTACAAAGATTAGATGTCATGGCCCCATGCCTAGCATGGGTGATGTTGGCATCAACAATTCTATGATTCAACTATGCTAGGTAGAGTTTTTAGTAGGGTAAGTACAATGGCTTATCGATTTTCCTATTACATTAAGTTTGGACTTAAAAAATATCAATGGTTTTGTATTTGAAACTATTCTGCATGATAGTATTTTTGGTTCCTTCCTAAATTTCTTCAAATTTTAACCTTCTTGATGTCGATATTCCACTTACCATGCTATTTGCAATAGCAGACACCTTGAATGCATGCTCTTAGATTGGAGTTATAACAAGAGTGACATGGTAGGTTTTTTTTTAGTTTTGCCCATGCTTTGTTTGGTTGCTCAAATTTAGGTATATGTTCTTTGCATAAATGAATGAATTATTCCTCTATTTCTCTAATCTACCATCAGCCAAGAAGAATTGAATTTTTTTGTTCCTTCCAAAGATATTATGTCTCATCTACAAAAGAACTGATAAGAATGAAAGGTACAACCAAGTCTCCTATAGCCCATCATTTGGGAGAATCCATATTAAGGGGGATTACTTTTCATTTGATTTTAAAATTTTGATTTACATTTGAGTGAATTTTGCTAATCTAAAGTAAAAGTTATTAATATAAATATTTTACTTTGATTTTTTTATTTTACTTGATACGTGACAAGCATGGAGATATTCATATCACAATTGATGAGTAACGAGGTATCCCTATGCTCAACCATACGAATACGAGCATGTATGCGCGATCCAGTCGAACTCTGTAGAAGGACTAGTTGTGGCACCTAGATAGTTATACATTGATCATAGTTCACTGTCTTCCCACCTAGACTAGTATTTTCTTTGTCACGTATGGTTTAGTCCAGAGTGAGGTTTATGATATGGTTTCTAACACTAGGCTACTCCTAAAGACAATGAGAAATAATCTTGATTAAGCTAATAAGCAATATGAAATAAGATCTAAGCTAGCCTAAGTGCGATGAGCATCCATCCTTAATCATCCGTACGCATCTTGGANGCTAATGAAGTAATTAAGCAAGATAAGTTAGATTAAACACATAAGTATGATCACTTTGGGTGTAACACATATTCACTTGGTAATCCCAGTAGTATTATTGCTTAGTGTGCCCAGTAGCATAGCACTTGGTAACCAATTGGATACATATGTTAGGACTACCTAGAGATCAGTAGGTTATTTACATTGAATTAGCTATTAAATTACTTTGTCTTTCTCTCTATTTAGGCACCAGAACTAAATCATATGCCTCAATTACACTTAACCATACCATGTGCTTCACAAGTGTAATTGGGAAGACAAAAAATGACTTTAGGGCAAGGTTCACTACCTAGAAGACTAGTGCATTGGAAACTATAAAGTTCACAAAATTCAACTAGATTGCACATGAACAGTTGTGATTTGTATGGTTGGGCGTAGGGGTATCTCGTTGCTCATCATTGTCATTGTTGTGGAGGACTTTGTTTGTTGAAATGTGTGCTATTTAGGGTTAGTGAATATTATTTATATCATTGGATGACTCAAGGTCAACATCACTCTCAACGACATATAAACTACTAAGCACACTAATAATTTTATTCATTTTGCAATTTGTCTTCTTCTTCCCATAGATGTGAAGATGTCAAACCACTAGTCCCACAGGAGTGAAAAGTGGTATATACTCATCTAGATGAGTATGTACCAGACTTCACCTTCAATATACATCAGGATGAATAGCTACAATGGCATGATATCAAGGGCAACATCCTCTTTCCCCTTGATTGATCTGTACTTGAGATGCTACTTCAAACTCTTAAGAATTTGGGCATCTTAGATCTTCATGAAGAATACAGTATGAATTGTTATGACACTTGAGACTACCATCCCACTAAAACACAACATAGGCAAGATTGACATCAGGAGAAGTACCATGAGTTTACAAAGGGAAAACACTTTAGTAATCCCTTATTCTTGCTAAACCAAGGTGACAATGTGGATCCTCCTCCTAAGGATTCTCAATATGAAAATTATCCATCCTCTATTATTGGTGATGAGGGTGCAACCCTGAACCTATCATCCACTATTCATAAGCTAGGTTCAAGAAAGAGTGACAATCAAGGTAGGGACTTGGGTAAGTATTGCAATTGAAAGTGATCTAAGGATGGTAGTTGTAATGAATAAAGAGTTGTGGGTAAATATCATGGTGGTGGTGGTGGTCCACCTTCCTCTTCATCATCTTCATCTAATTCCAAACATTCCTCTTCATCTTTTGGTTCTCATAGAAACTATTGTCAGGATAATCATAGTGAAGGTAATCAATGAGATAATAGTGACCATGGAGGCCACCAAGACTAAATGGGTGGCCAAAACCATCATTGGCATCATCAAAATAGTGATGATGATGAACCTCTACTGGCAACTTGAAGTATGCTCAACATTGTAGAGGCAGTTAGAATTCCAACCAAGTATATGAAAGATACTAGGATCAAGTGCTTAGACATGAATAATATCCCAAGATTTGAGGGGGGATACAACTTTGATCCACAAACACATCTACAAGCTTTCCATGATTCCTGTGCCTTATAGAACATAGAAAATGAATGGTAGAAATTCAAGTTCTTCCCTATGACACTCACCAAGGAAGCTAAAAGCTAGTACTAGTCCTTGGAACTAAAATCCATTCACTGATGGAGTACAATGTTAGAGCTATTTAATGACAAATACCAGACATACTCTAGAGTGTATAATTTGAGAAGGAAAAACCAAGGTTGGAAATAGGGAACACATGAAGCCTTGGATGCCACCATGGGTAGATACTATTCACTCTTACACTATGCCCTAGCCATGGTTATTCTTAGAGGGAACAACTTTTCCACATCATAGATGGGCTCAGAGTAGAAACTAGAAGAACTCTTGGGGTGTATGCCCAAGGGAGATTGTTTGAATTGAGAGCTTATTAGATCCAAAAGTTGATTGAGTAGGTAGCAAAAAAATAAGGTAAGCTATAAAAAATGAAAAGTGTAAAAAAATATAATAGGGACCCTTCCATCAAAAATGGTAGGTCTAATTTTGTGAAGAGGAGTCACCACTCAATGAAGTGGTAAATAGGAAAACCTTTCCCATCTAAAAATTTATTTCTAATATTTCAACAAAGGTTGATAAATTATGGGACTCTTTGAATGAAAAATTCCAAGCTGCTATGAAGATTGCTAAAGAATCCAAAGAGAAAAATAGTTATCATAATCGTAGGAGGCCAAAAGAAGTTAAACCTACCTACCAAAGAGGTAAGGGCAAAGCTACAGCCATAGAGGAAGTTGTTGAAACTGACTTTGATGATGAAACTAATTATGAAATTTTTTAATATCAACATCCAAAGGGATGTTTTCCTATGGTGTCACACTTACAAGAGTCAAGGATGTATGCATTAAATCCTTAACTAGCACATAGGCAAGCACTTAGATGATTACCCTATCCTCAAGGCAATCCAAGGTAGTTCCACCAAGCTCCTTTACAACATTATGAAAAATGCCAACAATGGTATCAACCATAATTATGGGGAATGCCACCACCAAGGTAGCAATACCCTTATAGGCAACCAAATCTATACAGGTACTATGTTCAATAGCCCATCTCTCCAAGAAGTTCTACAATTCATACCTCATTTCAGCATCACTATTACCCTCTAGAGTACCACCAAATACATTTACCATCTACTCAAGAAGAAAACTCATATCCATACCATCCTTCGTATCTATTTTCATACACACCTCCACTTCAACCTTGTTACCTTTTTCTCCATCCATGCAGTGTGAGGTTACTCCATAACCACAACAATGAAATGCTATGAAGGCTATACATCACAACTGGCTTTCCAATTAAGTGGTTTAAACAATTGATCTAGAAAAAGATCCTTCTTCTGACCTAGCAATCCTCTCCAACCCTCACAACCTAGTATGGCCGATTGTCCTGTATCTTCAATACCCTCATCCTCTACATCAAATACCTTCAAGTGCCCTTCAAACCAAATGCTGCCTTAGATTCACATTGTGATGCTAACTCATGTTGTTTCTAATTGGATCAAGGTTGGAAATCTTTCCATGAAAAGATCTAACCCAAAAACTCCACTCACTTACCTGCAAATTTCTAGACATGAGTCATGTAAGGCTCTTCTTAACTCTAGTTCTAGAGTTAACCTCATCTCCCATGAGATGTAGAAGGCTTGGAACCTACCACCTCTCAAGAAGAGCAACAACCATTTAGAATTGGTAGATCAGTCAATTACTGTCTTGCTAGGATTAGTATAGGACATTGTGACCATAGTTTGTGGGTGGTCATATCCTACTAATTTTCTGGTGATAAATGTTGAAAACAACAAAAGTAACTTTCCCATTATTATGGTAAGAGCTTGGTTAAGCACGATCGATGCACGGGTGGTCATAAGGAACCTCTCTTCAGAAATCTCCAAAGAAAATGAATTTGGTAAGATAGGGAAGAAAAGTATTCCATGCATTATGTATAGTGATAATGGGTGCAATTGTGTGCAAAAGATTTGGTCCATTAAAAGTACATACATTAAAGCATGTAATGAATGTGCACAAGAAATCAATATTCAAAGGTGTCTATAAGCAGTAACCACAAAATAGGAGGCACCCAATGGATAATAGCTAACTCAAATAGCAACACAGTATGCATGGAACCAACCAAGAGCCTAACATGTGCTTATGTTAAAGGCATGAAAACTTTAAGCAAGAGCCCCTAGAGCTAAAAACTCTACCGACTAGCATAGAATATGCATTTTTAAACAATGGTAAATTGTTCATAATTAGTGCCAAATTTACTCCTGAATAAAGAGAAAAGTTGTTAAAGGTGGTTAACAAATGACCACCAACCTTTTCTTGGTCATATCCTAAGCTAATAGGAATCAATCCAAAGATATGTCGGCATTGCATTTACACTAACCCATCCATGAAGCCCAGAAGGCAGCCACAAAGGCAGCTGAATCCCAAATTAAAGCAAATTATCAAGGAGGAAATTGAAAAACTCCTCAAGGTAGAGTTCATCTATCCCATCATGGATAGTGAGAGGGTTAGCCCACTCATAATTATGCTTCAGAAAGATGGCAAATGGTGGATCTGCATTGACTTTAAGCTATTGAATATGCTAAAATTTAAAGATCATTTTCCATTACCATTTTTGAATCAAGTGTTGAATACCATAGCCAAGCATTGTTAGTATAGCTTCTTGGATGGCTATAGTGGCTATAACCAAATCCAAGTTGCACCAAAAGATCAGCCCAAGACAACATTCATAAGTCCTCAGGGGACTTTTACATATTGTAAGATGTCATTTGGTCTATGTAATGCCCCTACAACATTTCAATGCCTACTCCTTAGTATTTTTCAATAGTAGATTGGTAATGGTGTGGAAGTCTTCATGGATGACTTTTCTACTGATGGAGCTACATTTGAGCAAGCCTTGGATTGCCTTGAGCAAGTACTAAAGAGATGTGTTGAAACAAATCTATGGCTCAACTAGTAAATGAGCCATCTCATGGTCCAAGAAGGCATTATACTGGGGCATAGAATCACTCAAGTAGGGATTGAGATAGACCCAGAAAAGATAAGGGTCATCCAAGGAATAACATACTAGCTAGAGACAGTTAAAGATGTTTGGTCATTTTTTGGACACACTAGTTACTATTGGCGGTTCATAGAGAATTTCTCTAAGATTGAAAAACCATTGGTAGAGCTTGTAAAGAAAGATGCACCTTTCATCTAAACTAAGGAATGTGAACATGCATTCCAATAGTTAAAGGAGAAACTCCTAGAAACACCAATCCTACAAGCACCAGACTAGTCTACACCCTTCCACATCATGATGAATGCATCTAACTATGCCTTGGGAGTAGTGCTCACACAAGTGGATGATAAGAAACACCCATACTACATCCACTATGTGAGCTGAAGCATTGTGGGAGCACAATTAAATTACACCACCATAGAAAAAGTACTAATGGCCTTGGTGTATTCTCTTAAAATGTTCAGGCACTATATGCTTGGCTACAAAGTATTTGTGCACATGCACCACAATGCAATCCACTTCCTCATGAACAAGCTAGTGGTGAGCCCTCATATCATAAAATGGCTTGTGATCTCACAAGAATTGGATCATAGGATGGTAGATTGAAAAGCAACTGAAAATGTGGTCATTGACCACCTCTCCCACTTAAGATGGGATAATAAAGAGAAGGAGAGCCTACTCTTTGATTAGTTTCTAAATGAACTCCTCTTTATAAAAGTACTAAATGACCAAATGCTCATAAAAACAACTTAATATAATGGCATCCTCACCTATCTTCTCACTTAGAGGATGCCACAAGATCTTGACTTTAGAAAGAGATAATAATTTCTCCATTAGGCCAAATATTTCATGGAAATCAATAGACATCTTTACAAGGTGTGCATCGATGGCCTGATTCATTGGTGTCTCCTGGATGAAGATCAACTATGCATTCTCTAGGATGCCCATGAAGGACCTTGCAGAGGCCACTATGCAGGGAGATGCACAGCCATAAAAATCTTGATGGCAAGATACTATTAGCCTACAATCTTTAGGGATGCCCACTAGTTTGTCCAATCTTGTGAGCATTGTCAATGAAATGAGGAGATGACCACTCGCATGGAAGGTCCTCAATAGTGGATTCAACAGCTGGAACCTTTTGACATATGGGGCATTAACTTCATGCGTCCCATCACATCCATGTCCAACGAGAAAGCATATATTATTGTAGCAATCGACTACTATACAAAATGGGTAGAAGCAGTAACTATTACTGATTGTACATCATCTACTGCTACTAGATTTATACAAAAAATATTATAAATAGGTTTGGGGTGCCACATTCACTAATTTCTAACAATGGAACACATTTCACAAGTGCCACTTTTAGAAAGTTAATGCAATGCTTGGTGGTTGAACATAAATTAACAACACCCTACCACCTCCAAGCCAATGGTCAAGTAGAGGCAACCAACTAGGAGATCATAAAAATACTAACACAAAGCATTAGTAATTATAAGAATATTGGAGTATAAAACTCAACAATGCCCTTTGGGCTTACTATTCAACATGGAAACTTTCTATTGGCTACTCTCCCTATGAGTTGGTGTATAGAAAAATTTCAACACTCCTGATTCAATTTGAGCTTTGCACACTCTCAATAGCCTATGATTTGGATCTTAACCTAAGTCTAGCACAAATAGAAAGATTGATCAATCTATATGTGCTAGATGAAAATTGATTAGTGGCCCTATCTTTGAAAGAGGTGCACAAGACATTAAACAAGCAACGTCATGACCTCAAAATAAGAAAAGTAAAACTTCAACTAGGAGATAAGATTCTCTATTGAAACCCCACACATGTACCCTAGAAGGAAAAATTTTAAACATTGTGGAAGGAACCTTATATAATTGATAAAACCTTTTCCTCAAGGGCCATGTTGATCTACAAGCTTGAAAGCCCAAATAAAAAGTAGTTGGTCAACATCTAACAAGTAAAACTTTTCCTCGAACTAAGATAGGCTAGTGCAACTATCATCTCAATGGATGGACAACCATGTTCCATTTTTCAGATCTCCTCCTTGTAACTTAGTTACGAGGGAGATAGCCATCCATGCTAATAATCCATATGACTTCTCAGTTTTTCTAGTTTTTTTTTTCAGTTTTTGATTTTACAAGTCATTTATTTTATAAATGTTTTATTTTTTATTTTTAAATTTTTCTAATTTTACACCATTGTTAGTACCTTTGAGCCTTTCTTGATTATTTTACACTTTCTTGTATATTTTCTTTATTTTTTTTTATTTTTTTTTTGAGTGTGACTTTTCATCATTTTTGCTAATAAAAGTGCTTTATTACCACAGAACATAGTGTTGCTATTGATTTTTACTAATGATGGTTCATGCTTAATGTTGTAATTTTCGATGTTTGGTTTCTATTTTTGAATTATGATGTTTGATGACTATGACATGATTTATTTTTCATGGGATAAGTAATGAGTCCACATCATCCACCCATCCAATAAACTTTATGGTTTTCCTTATTCTGGGAATTTGAGATTCCTTCCATTAAAGAAAATTCTAATTAATCAATGACCTTGGTAGTTCCATAATTAGGAAAGATTCAAAGGTTTGTAAAGGGTGCAACTTCAAGGGGACTCAATACTCTTTTTACTCTTCTACTTGCTTGGGTGCTTGAGTGTTTTTCACATACTTCTTATCCATTCCATTTCAACCACTAATAGGAAGTCAAATAAATTCTTTACATGGTGTGGTCTCCATCCAAAAATTCAAAAAATAAAAAACAAAAAAAAAACATGATGAAAATTCAAAGCACACCCCTTAGATAAATAAATGAGCTCTAAGCATTGGTTATGAGACTAGAAAGACATGCACCCATGCCTAAAAGTCCCTTCTAACTAAGGCCCTCTCTCACTTCCTACTTCTCTCTTTTCTTCTTTTTATGGAATGGTGGTTATTTTGTGGAAGCACTCTCATGTCTCATGTGGGTGAGCCAATCTTAGAGTGATAATGTGAAGTCACTGAAAGTGGCTGGTTCTGGTCTGGAATAAGGATGAATCTTCTTAGATCATTTTAAATACAAATTCCACAAGGGACTTCTTATGATCTCAATTCAAAATTACATTCCACCTTCTCCATCATCCACCCATGCTACCATAACTCACCTCACTACCAAGTTCTATGTTATGCTCTATGTCTTGGTCTGATGTATTTGAATTCTTGGATAGATTCTTTTTCGTTGGTCCTTAACTTTTCATGACCATTAATCAACTATGGGGTCCATGAACTTCTTAGTTGAGGTTATGCAAGGATAACAAGGGCATGAGCCTGCTATGGGGAGGATCCACTTGCATAGTTTTTGGTTTGATTAGTTAATTTCCTTACCTTAGACATTGCTACAATCCTATCTTTCTCATATTCCATTGTGTATTTTACTCAGTCTTCCTTAACCTTTTCTTTCATTCATCTCCTAAATCATTCTTCTCCATTTTCTAAATTTATGAGCTTTGACACCCTTGTCTCATATCTTCATACTGTTCTTGGCCTTTTGAGCTTTCATTTTATCCCAATTTCATTCAAAAACTCCTTGTAGTTTGCAAGTTTGACCAAAGTCAATGGTTATCTATGGTGGTCAATAGCTACATTGATGAGGCCTCATTGATGTAGCCAACCACGTTGACAAGGCCTCATCAATGCAACCCAAAAACCCTATATATACCACCGTAAACTTTGAAATTTTTATCATTTGCCTCATAACACATAGGGAATTTTTGCCATTTTTAGAGCCCAAAACCTTCTAGAGCTCTTAACTTTGCAACTATTTGTCCTAATCACTCCATTCTTCGATCCTGTAGTTACCAAAGGTAAGCCCTTTATTGTGGGGACTGCAAAACTTAAGGTTTTCAATGAAATTTTTGAAAAAAAAAAACTTTCCCAAAGGGTTAATAAACGTAACAATATACAAACATCAATTTTTCAAGAATTAACCCTTTCAACAACCTTCAATATGATTTATTAATAATAAAACATAAATAAAATAATGATTGGAGTAATTAAATCATCCACAATTACAAGTTAGTCAAGTGTAACTATCCTAAAGAGATAAAGGTACCCCAATTGCTTCATGTTACACAACGATTGCTAACCCATGGTCTTATTGTGATTACAGATGGCACCAAGACTGAAATGCCTATAGGAAGGAGAACCCTTTCAACCAAGGAAGAAATGGTCCAAAGCTAGAAGGGGCCAACAAGTACAAGCCCAAGAACCATTAGAGGCAACCCATGCAATGGGACCTCTTCATGAGGAGCCCAAAGTGGAATTTGTTCGACAGATTCTAGAAGAAGAAGTGTCAATAAAGCAACCACAATGAGGGAAAGCACCAAGACCCATGCTAAGGCTTGAAGTCACTTTAACTCAAACTTGCCTTGACATCATCAGGTTCTGAGAGATTCAAAGCTTAGTTCTCCAGGAAACAAACATCAGGCCATTTCATGAGAAAGCTCTAGCAAAAGTCAAAACACAATTGCAAACCTCTCCCATATAGCCAATCATTACATCTAGTGGGAAATGGTACATGGAAGAGACATATCTCTTTTAGAATAATAGAAGGCCAAGGTCCATAGTAAAAATCAAGGATATTTAGGTGTTGCCTGATATTAGGACATAATTGGTAAAGCTATCAACAAAAGGTGATCCTAAGGCCAAAAAGGAGTGGACTCAGTGATGTCACTAGGTCTATCGTAAGGAATATGGTGTGCTCACACTAGTGGAGTGCATCTACTTTAAAACTATGAAATATCACCTCAATCCAATAGTAAGGACAAGCAAGGTGATTACCTTCTCCACCTAAGCATGTGCCACTCTAAGTGGGAGATTTCCTATAAACCTTCCACAACTAATCCATTTGGAGATTGAGAAGCATTTCAAGGAAAATAAACATGGAAGGAAAACCCTGCCCTTCCATGCCTCATCCAGAAACTCTACAAAAGGGCAGGAATCATTTGCTATGCCAATGACACAATTATACATGCTCCTTTGACTTCATGATTTGAAATCATAAAATAAAAGACACCTACCACAACTAAAGAAGAGAAGCAACCACCACCTCTATTGCCTACTCAAGAAACAACATCAGAGGCCCATGAAACCATTAAGTGCTTGAGAGAAATCCAAGAGCAACTCTTGTGTGAGTAAGAGCAACATGCAAGGATGAGTAGTATGGACCCATCTATGTATCAACCATCAATAAGTCACCATAATGAGGTGGCTCGAACAATCAACTAGATGGAAAGGGATGGATCAATATTCTCTATCCAATGAATGCAGTTGCCCATGAGTTCTAATCCCAATGCTTGAGAAGTAACAATGTCATTATCACAACACCATTTCTTCCCAAAAATCTCTGGGAATGCTACTTCCTTTTTAGTGCATTTGGAGGAAGGTGAAGGAGCCACTGTACTAGTGATGCAACACCAATGGCAAGAGACTATGGCCAAAGTAGTTGCTAACTACATCGTTGAAGTACTTAATGCACCTGTGGCATATGTACAAGACATATCTACACTTCAAGATGTGTAGACGTCCATAAGCATGGTTAATGAAAAATTGAATGCAACCTAGCATTAAGAATTACTGGATCAACTAGTGGGGACCGGGCAACCGATTCTAGATATCTTTGATTTTTTGAATAACATCATCACAACCTAATCAGAGCTACTAGAAGCAAGGGGTAAATGCATCATCTTGGAGGGGAAACTTGAAATGGCTCAAGCACAAAATCAATGCTTGGCCATAGAGGTTGTCCAATTACATGCCCATCTTGTTGATCCTGCACTCCTTAGCTCGACAATGACCAAAGAAGAAGCTTTTCAACAAATTCAAGAATGACTTAAGAAGGCTAAGGAGGAAGTAGCAATGGTCAACTAGTCCATAATAGAGGTAAATACATATTTAGTTCGGAAGGACTTCACTCAGATGCATTAGGAAAATGAAGCACTAATCATAGAAAATCATCGCTTGCACAATGTTGATGCCCAAAAAGAAAAAATGCAAGAATTTATTCATCAACAGCAAGAGTAGTTAGCTAGGGTGAATATTAAATTAAAGAAATTGGCCACAAAAAATCAAAATCTATTGATGGAAAAAGTTTGTGCCTTACACTAGAAATATGCTATTGAAATTATCACCTAGAAAAATGAAGCTTTGAAGTTTGAACGAGTTAAAAATTACTATAAAGACTAGGTTAGCTTGCAAAAAGAAGTAAATGAGAAGCACATGCAGCTAGAAAAGGAAAAAATAAATGAAGCTCTCTAGCAACTTCAACAAAGAAAAGATGTTTGGTAGCCCATCATTGATACGATTGATGTCTACAACAAAGTGGAGATCCAACTAAAGGAGTTCCAGATAGAAGAGATGACAGAATACATGAAGTTGGTCATTCTCCACTATGAAAACCTAGCAATGCTAACTATTTGATGACCACGATCAAAGTTAGAAAAACAAGTGGCTAGCTTGTATTTTCTATACAAGGTAAAGTTCACATACCATAAAGACACCAAGTAAAAGCTTGAGACAACAAATGCTAAACTTGAAGTTCTCATAGCATGATTCATGAATCAACGATCAACTACTAAGAACTTAGCCAAAAGGATAAATGATTACCAAGAGCTAAAGGATGTAATCAAAGTGTTTGACATTGGATGTAAATAATTCATTGCCTAGTTTATTAATGTAAAGGAGCTATTTCTAGCAATCCCATGTCCTTAGGATGTTCCCATTCTGACCCACATTGGTGAAGCTATGTGGATGGGGAATGATCCTAGAAGTAAGGAGGAGAAAATGAAAGCATTGCTAGATGCTTTTTGCCTCCCACTAGAAGTTGTAGTAGTAGTAGGGTAGCCACAACCACCTCAATCATCATACGTACATGAAGCTAATGAAGGTCCCTTAGAACCTCAGGAGCCACCATTGCCTAAGATTGTCTGATCTTCTTCACCAAAATTCATGCCATCAAGGAACATGTTGTCCAATTTTGAAAAATCATGTCATGGTGTTCAATGTTGTGTCACAGACACTATTATTTTTGTAATGTGTTGATTCGCACACTTAAGCATTCCATTTGTGTCAAGTCAATCTATTTTGTTTGTGAAAGGTTAGTCAATAATCCCATACCTTTCTAATTTTATAAAAGAACTCGATGATGAGTTGTCAATTAGTTGTGGGGGTATGATGAGTTGCATTTCTTGGCTATGTTGACAAGGCCTTGTCAATGCAGCTTTTTTAACTAGGACTCATCAACGAGGCCCTATCGACACATTGTATCATGTGTTTACGAGGCCTTGTTGACATAGTGCTCACTTTTTACCTATAAATACACACCTACTGATGAGTGGCGAGGTACCCCTACACTCAACCATACGAAACGAGTGTAGCACACATGATCTAGTTGAACTCCGCAGACTAAATGCCTAAACGCCCCATGGAACACTTGAGGTTAATCATTTGTTGTCTTCCCAAACTTACTTGTTGTTGTCACGGTGTATGGTTAAGTAAGTCTGAGGTATATGATATTTTTGGTCTTTTCTGGTTTTATGTCTTCTACGCTAAGAGCAAAGGGTTGAGAAACTAACTAACTCTAACTAAGGACCTGAGTCTAAATTAACCAGTGTTATCATCCGTTCCCACTTACCGTACACACCCTGAACTATGCAACTGTGGCTACCAAATGCTAATCGTTACTAGGATCACCACACGTAACGCATGTGCTTGAAGTGGTCTTATTGAGGCACCTAACTAGCCTAAGCGTGATGAGCAGCCGATTCCTTGACTAGCCGTACACATCCGTGGATGCTCGTAATCAAGTCGTACTCATCCCGCATTCTAGAAGGCAATGGTGAGAGAATCTAATCGCGATGAGTAGCTGATTCCTTGGTTAGCCGTACACATTCGTCAATGCTCGTAACCAAGTCGTACTCATGCCGCACTAACAATAGGTAATAAATAACATGTAATAAAACCTATCCATGTACTGTAAGGTTTATCCACAAAGCTTGTCTTTATTGTCGTACACAACTTGCGTTCAGGTACAAAGCTGCTCGAATAAAGAACTGTTCACTTGGGGACTCCTACTACGGGCACATGGAAAATATTCTATATCTGGGGTGATCAATCCGCTAGAGCTTCGCTACTTCTAGCCTAGGATGAGAAATGAGGGGAGTGCCACCTCTTATTTATAGATTTGGCAGTGGACCACGATATTGCGTATGCGATATTGAAGGGGACGACGTGATATTGCATGCGATATTGCATCTCATCATACCCCCATGACTGAATGAAAACTCGTCCTTGAGTTCTTTACAATAATATCAGGTAGGTATGGAATTATTGAGGCGAATGGAACTAATGGGATGACATGTGAATGGATCATTATTACAAGACTTGACAAAACTGGTGTTCATGACAACAAGGATGAACACCTTATTACAATGACATCAGGCCTTTGTTGGCAACTGAGAAAGAGAGAGAGAAAGAAGTGTTTCTGTTGCCAACGCCAAGATTGCGCCTTTGTTGTCCATCCGTAAGCGCGCCATCGCTCATGCTCCTTGCATAGCTGCTTCAGTGCTACTCCATTCCAAGTGTTTTCTCCAGATCCAATCCGTTGTTTGCATGTCCACCATCTGCACAGACAACACAATCATATATTAGCAAGGGTAATTGAATCATCATGTAATTGATACCTTGCTTCAGTGTAAGTCCATTGGCTAGGTTGTGGTATGGCTGATATGGATCTAGGAATATATTAAGGATGACTACTGAAGATGTAGGGGTTAGGAAGAAAATCAAAAAATTTGGGGCTAGGAGAAAATCGAAAAAATCAGGCCCGGTACCCCCATGACTAATCGCAAACTTCTGATAGCATTAGAATGGAAAAGGAAGAGTAAGAAAGATAGATAAAAAGGGAAAACTATGGCATCGATGAAATGGATGTCAAGATGGAAATGAACAAAACAAAATAAAATTAATTGCAAAATGTTAAGGGAAATAATTTAACTAAGGCTCCAAATAGGAATGTCAGTGGGTCCTCCCCAAAGCAAGCTCATGCCCTTAATGCCCTAAAAAACCCACAGTCAAAGAGTTGATAGGCCCAGGGAATGTCATCTAGAACAAGAGTTAAAGTCTTAACCACAAGCATTTACCAAAAAGAAAACAATGCATCGACCAAAATATATGCACTAATGATACAACCGGCAATGAGGTGAACAATGGAGAGAAGGATGGAGAGAAGAGAAATGGAATGGAATCCCAAGAACAAGGTGGTGTACAACCCCTTGTGTGTTTGATGATTAATGTGACTTGGCAAATCTCATTCCAACTCCGGCCTCAAACCAACCACATCCAGTGACTTCGCATCAACACATTCGATTAAACCATCCACTTGGGTGACAAGAATGCATGCTCCAAGAGCCACCACCATTCTGATGAAACAAAGGAGAGAATGGGAAGTGAGAAGCACCTTAGTTAGAGAGAACACTTTTGGTTCCATAACCAGTGCTTTTAGCCCAAGTTTATTCATCTAAGGGGTGTGCTTT
>MNCI01027497.1:56827-86098 GCA_015680685.1 Gnetum montanum
GCTACTCCAAACTCTTAAGAGGATGATCATCGAAGATCTTCACAAAGAGTACATTATGCAAGACCATGACTATCAGGACTACCGTCCCACTCAAACACAACATAAAAGAAATTGGCACCAAGAGAAGAACCATGAAGCTACAAAGGGTAAATGTTTCACTAATCCCTTGTTCCTGTTGAAGAAAAAAGACAATGGGGATCCTCCCTCTGGGGGTTCTCAACATGAAGATTCTCCACCCCTTAACTCTGGTGAAAGGGGTTGGAACCGAAACTTATAGTCCACTATCAATAATCATGATTCAAGCAAAAGTGAGAGTTAAGGCAAGGGCTTGAGTAAGCATTATAATGACAATAAATTTGATAATCATAACCATGATAAGTGGAGAGGAGGTGGTAGACACTTTGGTGATGGAAGTCCTCCTTCCTCTTCATCCTCTTCATCTACATCTTCCTCTTCCTCCTCTAAGTTTGACCAAAACTATAGAGGACGGAACCTTGATGGAGGTGAGTGATGGGATAATGATCGTAGGCCCTA
This sequence comes from Gnetum montanum, assembly GCA_015680685.1. Taxonomy (NCBI): domain Eukaryota; kingdom Viridiplantae; phylum Streptophyta; class Gnetopsida; order Gnetales; family Gnetaceae; genus Gnetum; species Gnetum montanum. Next base: position 57,362 of record MNCI01027497.1, read on the forward strand.
CCATGAACGAAGGGGTAGTAAAGGACATCATAGGTGTCATCAAAATCATGATGATGATGAGCATTTACTTGCAACTTGAAGCATGCCAAACATCACAAAGACAATTAGAATTCCAACCAAGCATGTAAAAGATAGTAGAATCAAGAGGTTGGATATGAATACTATCCTCAAATTTGAGGGGGAATATAACTCAAATTCATAGACCCATCTTCAAGCCTTTCACAATGCCTATGTCATGCATAACATTAAAAATGATTGGCAAAAACTTAAGTTGTTTCCTAGGACACTCATAAAATAAGCACAAAGTTCGTACTACACCTTGGAGCCAAAATCAATTTGTAGATGGAGTATGATGATTAAGCTATTCAATGACAAATATCAAATGTACTCTTGAGTGTTCCAACTAAAAAAGTAGATCCAAGGTTGGTGATAAGGAATACATGAACCCTTAGATGCAACCATGGACTAATACTAGTCTCTTTTGCACAGCTGTCCCAACCATGGTTATTCTAAAAGGAAATAGTTTTGCCATATCATATATGGGCTCCAATCATAAATGAGGAGATCCCTTGAGGTATATTCCTAAGGGAGATTGTTAAAACTTTGAGTCCATCAAATCCAAAGGCTAATTGAGTAAGTTGCAAAAGAAAAAGGTGAGTTAAGGAAATGGAAAAGTGCTGAAGAATATAATTGAGACACACCACTTGATGAAGTGGTCTAGCAAAAAACCTTGTCAATTCAAAAATTTATTTTTGAAATTTTGGCTAAGGTCGATGAAATATGAAAATCTTTGGATGAAAAATTCCAAAATACTTTGAAAATTACAAAGAAATCCAAAGAGCAAGGTAGTGATCATGACCATAGGAAAAGGGAGGGAACTAAACATGCCTACAAAAGGGATAAGGGCAAGGATGCTACAGTTGAAGAGGTTATGAAGTTAGAATCAAATGACAATGGTGGATGTAACATCTACCAATATGAACATCCTAAGGGATTTTTCCTTGTTGTGTCACACTTGTAGGAGTTTGGTGAGTATGCTCTGAATCCTAAGGTGGCAAGAAGGCAAGCACCTAGAAGATTACCTTATCCTCAAGGAAATCCTAGGTAGTTTCACCAAAAACAAGCTTATTATCCAAATGAAACTCGACCATAACCATATGAGTAGTACTAGTAGTGGCAACATCAATTTTCATTGGGGATGCCACCACCAAGACAATAGTACCCTTATAGGCAGCCAGATCCATATGGGTACTATGTTTAGTAGCCCATGTCTTCGTGTGACTCTTCCAATCAAGCTTCATTCTAGCATCACTACTACCCTCTAGAATACTATAGAGCTCATTCTCCATCTCCCAAAGGAGAATCCCCATTTCATCAGTATCCTCCTAATCCTTCTACACATGTCCCTTCACCCTCAACTCAATTACCACCTGCTCCACCAATGTAGGGTGAGCTTCCTTCCTAGATACAATAGCATAACACTACTAAGGTTGTTAACTTACAACTAGCTCCTTAGCTAAGTGGTTTGGAATCCAAACCTTGAAAATGATCACTCTTCCAAATGAACAACCCTGCAAAGCCCTTACCAACTGATGTTTTTGGTCCTCCTATTTCTCCTTCATCCTCTACTTCTATTTCTTTCAAGAACCCTTCAAAATAAACACCCCCCAAGATCTACACAATCATGTTAATCCACACATTGTAAATAATTGGATCAAGGTTGGCAACCTTCCCAGGAAAAAAGATAATCCTAGAAGTCCACTCATCTATTTGCATATCATTGGGAATGAACCATGCAAGGCTCTTCTTGATTCAAGTTCTAGTGTTAATTTGATTTCTCATGAAATGTACCATGCCTGAAACTTGCCTCCTCTTAAGAAGGGAAAAATTTGTTTAGAATTGGTAGATCAATCCATCACTATTTTCTTGGGACTAGTGGAGGATATTGTAATCACTATCTATGGGTGATCCTATTCTACTGATTTCTTGGTGATCAAGGTTGAGAACTACAAGGGGGACTTCCTAAGCATTATGGAAAGGGCTTGGTTGAGCACTATTAATGAATGAATGGGCATTAGAGATCTTTCCCTAGAAATTTCCAATGAAAATGCATTTGGGAATATTGAGAGAAGATAGTTTCATGCATCATGTAAAGTAATATAGGGTACAACTATGTGCAAAAACTATGATATATCAAAAGCACATTAATCAAAGCATCTAAAAAGCATGTAGATGAATCTAAAATTCAAAAGTGTTTGTACACATCAACCACAAAGCAATAGGGCATCCAATGGCTAACAGTTGATCCTAAAAATGCCATACTTTGCATGGAACCAATTGAGAGCTTAACATGTGCTTATGTGGTAAGAATGGATGAACTAGATCAAGTTCATCACCAACTCTCTGATGATGAACTTAGTGATACTTGTTGGGGAGAGTTGGAAATCCCTGAACATATTAAACATAAGCCCTTTAAGTTGAAAACTCTACCTACCAACATGAAGTATGCATTCCTAAAAAATAACAAGCGAGTAATAATCAATGCCAAAATTGCTCCTAAATAGAAAAATATGTTGCTAAATGTGGTTAACAAATGGCCAATAGCCTTTGCTTGGTCGTATCCTGAATTCATAGAGATTGATCCTAGGATATGCTAGCATCACATTTATACTAATCCATCCATCAAGCCAAAGAGGTAGCCGTAGTTGTGGTTGAATCCAAAATTGAAGTAGATCATCAAAGAGAAAATTGAACAAATCCTCAAGGTAGAGTTCATCTATCTAATCAAGGAAAGTGAGTGGGTTAGCCTACTTATAATTGTGCCAAAGAAAGGTGGCAAGTGGCAGGTCTGTATTGACGTCAAGCTGTTGAACATGGCAACCTACAAAGATCATTTTCCATTACCATTTGTGAACCAAATGTTGAACACTATCTCTAAGCATTACTATTATAACTCTCTAGATGGTTAAAGTGGCTATAACTAGATTCATATTGCACAAGAGGATCAAGGTAAAACAATATCACAAGTCCCTGGGGGACTTTTTCATATAAAAAAAATGTCTTTTGGCCTATGTAATGCCCTCATAACATTCCAATGCCTTGTTTTAAGTATCTTTCAATAGAATTTTGGTAGTAGAGTAGAAGTCTTCATCAATGAATTTTTCACCACTACATTTGAGCAAGTCTTAAACAACCTTGAGAAAGTGCTTACTTTGACTCAATTGGCGAAAGAGCCATCCAATGGTCTAGGAGGGCATTATGCTAGGGCATAGAATCTTGCAAGTAGGGATTAAGGTGAACCTTGAAAAAATTAGGATCAACCAAGGAATAACCCACCAACTAAAAACCGTCAAAGATATCTAGTCATTACTTGGTTAGACTAGCTACTATTGGTGATTCATAGAGAATTTTTCTAAGGTCGCTAAATTATTGGTCAAGTTGACAAAGAAAGATGCTTCATTCATATGAACCAAAGAATGTAAAAAGGCATTCCAGCAACTCAAGGAGAAGCTCATAGAAACTCCAATTCTATGAGTACGTAACTGGTCCCATCCATTTCACATTAGGATGAATGCAACAAACTATGCCTTGGAAGTTGTGCTTATGCAATTAGACAATCATAAATGTCCTTTCTACATCCACTATAGTAGCTAAAGCATTGTGGATGTAGAGCTTAACTACACTACAATAGAGAAAGAATTGATGATGGTGGTGTATGCCTTGGCAAAGATTTAGGTACTATGTGCTTGGATACAAGGTATTTGTGCATACTAATCACAATGTCATTCACTTCTTAATGAACAAGTTGATGATGAGCCCCCATGTCATATGGTGACTTATGATCTTGAAGGAATTCAACCTTACAATGTCAAATCAAAAGGGAACTAACAATGTGGTCACTGACCACTTATCTTGGTTTTGATGGGATAACAAAGAGGAGGAGAGCCCACTCTCTAATTAATTTTTTGATGAACTCCTCTTTACTAGTTCAATAAATGAATAAGTGCCCACTAAACCAAAATGGTACAATGGCATCCTCACTTATCTTCTTACTTAGTAGATGCCACAAGAGTTAGATCATTGGAGAAAACAATAGTTTCTTCACTAGGCCAAATGCTTCATGGAAATTAATGAACACCTTTATAAGGTGTGCACTGATGGCCTAGTTTGTTGATGTGCTCCTGATGCTAACTAGCTACATGTTCTCCAAGATGCTCATGAGGGTCCTTGTAGGGATCACTATACAGGGAGATGCATCTCCATTAAGATCCTAATGGCAGGGTATTATTGGCCAATAATCTTAAGGGACACTTACCAATTCATCTACTCTTATGAACACAATCAACGAGATGGTAGGATGATCGTTTTAATGGAGAAGCCTCAATAGTGGATCCAACCACTAAAACCCTTCGATATCTAGAGCATTAATTTCATGGATCCCATCAAGCCCATGTAGAATGGAAAGAAATACATAATAGTCACTGTTGACTATTGTACCAAATGTGCAAAAGCAACAACTGTCACCAACTGTACATCTTCCACTATTGTACAATTTGTACAACAAAGTGTTGTAAATAGGTTTGGTATACCACATGCACTAATTTTTAACAATGGTATGTATTTCATAGGATCTACTTTTCACAAACTCATGCAACACTTGGGGGCTAAACATAAATTAACAATATCCTATGATGAGCAATGAGGCACCCCTCTACCCAACCATATGAATCACTAAGGCATTTACATGTGATCTGGTTGAATTTTGTGAACCTATAGTTCTCTAGTACATAAGTTCTTCTAGGAAGTGAGATAGGCATAGAGAACATTCATTGTCTTCCCAACTACACTTGTGAGACTTAAGGGTATGGTTTAAGTGTAATTAAGATATATGAATTTTTCTTATTTTATGTTTTGTAAATTTAATTACCTACAACAAGAATGAAGAGTAGAGTAACTTAAAATTTAATTCATTTAGTACCTATCTAGCCTAACAAAAGTAACCATTTCACTTTCTTGGACACATCCTAAACATATATAGCACTGTTGGGCTACCAAACATTAAGCGTTGCTAGGTTACCAAGTACTATATGTATGCTCAAAATGGTCTTGCTTGTGTTCATTAACTACTGGAAATAAATTGTTTAACTTAAATGCATTAAAGTAAAAAACATGAAAGTAAAGTGCATAAAAGAAAATATCAATCTATTCTCAGTGCTACAAAGATTGTCAAAAGAGTTCATTTTATTCCTGTCACATTGCTGCACTCAAGTACATCAATGTTTGAACAAAGAATCGTACATACTTAGACTCTTTCTATGGGCACTTAGAAAATATTCTAACTTTGGAGAAAATAAACTACAAGAGCTTCACTACTTTGACTAAAAAATGACCAAAACTTACTTCAAAAACTAATGCCAAATTGGGAGCCCATGTGCTTTATTTATAGGCCAAAGTATACCCCCTCAATGTCGAATACTTGACATGACATCAAGACCCCGACATCGGATACCCAACATTGAAGCATGAGAAAAACGTGTTCCATCATACACCCATAATTAAATGGAAACTCTTCCTCAAGTGAAAAAGAGGAAGAACAAGTTCTTTACAAAATATTGGATAGGTATGAGATTATTGACTAACATACAAATTGAATCAAATAGAATAATAGACTATGAGTGCCCAAGTATATAGAGATACAACTTTTTATAAAATTGGATGTTCATGATAAGAGAAGTGAACACCCTAGATAACATTGACATCCAATGCCTCTTGGTAGTAGAAGAATAAGAGAGAAGATCCAACGTACATGAACGGTCCTTGTCGTGTGGTACTGCTACATCATCCTTGGTCAAGATAGTCTCACTTCTAGTCCATGCTTCCCACTACAATCACAACAGAATCATGAATTAGTATGCAATGTGTAACACATAACTATTAAATGCCTTGTCTCATCAGTGGTTACACTCAATTAGGTTGTGATTGTGGTAATTGATTCTTTTAATAGTGTTAGTGAGAAGGTTGACAAATAGGGTAAAATAGATAAGCGGTCCATTAAATTTGAAAAAGTTTAATACAAGGAAATATTTGAAGAGGATGTATGAATTCACAGCAACAAAAAGGAAGGTACACTAAAAACTGTTGTAAAGATGTGCACAATTGGATGTCATTGATGGGGTAAACAAAATGAATTTTATTGTAAGAGTATTTAAGGATAAAGAACTTAACTAACCCAACCAAAAGATATGTAAGTGGGTCCTCCCCAAAGTAGGCACATGCCTTTTATGCCCTTGCATAACTTCAAACCAAAAAGTCTATTGGCTCTATGGATAATTAATGATTACAAAAGGTTAAGTACAAAAACCCAAAAGAAACTAACTAAGAATTTTGACACATCAAATTAGGACATTGAACTAGAACATGAAATCGATAGTGAGGTGAGACATGGAAAGCATAGATGGATGAGAGAGAGTGGAATGAAGTTTCTAATTAAGGTCACATGAATCCCCTTGTGGATTTTATGGTTAAATGACTTGATAGCATCCATCCTTCGTGTAGACCAAGAACAACAACATTCAGTGACTTCGCATCACCATTTTAAGACCAATTCATCCCTTGAAACACAAGAGTGCATCCATAAAACAACCACCATTCCTTGTTAGAGAAGAAGTAGGAAGCGAGGAAGGGCCTTAGTTGGAGAGAATGAGTCCCATAACCAATGCTTGTAGCTCGTTTATTTTGTCTAAGGGGTGTGCTTTGAATTTCCATTGTTATTGCTTTTTTATTGTTATTTTTCTTTTTTTTTTCTTTTTTTCTAATAAGAACCACATCATTCAAAGACTTATTCAACTTCCTTTTATTGATCAACATTGAACAGTAAGAAATCCATGAAAACACACATGCACATAGGCAAACAAAAAGGCACAAAGAATACCGAATCCCCTTAAAGCCACACCCTATTCAAACCTTTGAATCCTTTCCAATTCCAAAAATTACCAAAGTTACAAATTTATTAAAGTTTTATGAAAAAGGAACTACACATTTTCAGAATAAGAAAAACCATAGGGTTTGTGGATGAGTGGATGTTGTGGACTTACTATCTATTTCATAAAAAAGAAATCACGTCCTAATTATTTGTAACAAAATTCAAAGCCATAAACCAAACACCAACAATCAAATAACAAAAATAGTACATACCATCATCAAGCAACACATTACCAATGTACCTAACACTTATCAACAAAAAGTTAGAAAATCACACCAAATAAAATAAAAGAAAATATAAAATAAAGTGTAAAATATTCAAGAAATAGCAATTGTATTAACGATTTCAACATTGACCGTTAAACTAATCTCCTTATGCCATCTGCAGAAATAAAAAAACCCACAAGACAAAATGTTCAGATAAGTAATATCCAAATACTTGGATTCCAACATATGGCACGGTCCAAATACCATTAAATGATCTTGAATCTTCAAACGGCTGTCAAAGATTCAAGAATACTCAAACTGCAGAATGTTGGTCCTCGTCGTCTTCAACGCAGGAACACTGCAGCTGCTTTATATATGTGTTTACGCGTTCTATTTTCGTATCCAGTCTGTTCCTCCTCTCGTGTTTGTACTCTGGTGCCTCTTAACCTTTTATCACCATGAACCCGAACACAGCACAACAACAGCAATCAACCAGAAACATAAAAACTTTTTCTTATTTGGTGTTCGACTGGAAATAAAGCTCGCCATCTCAGACTGTCCTCCAAACCCTAACACGTTATCCATTCCAACAGATTGGGGTAAGGTCATCATGCTTCTGCTGAATCGAGTAGACAAAGAAGAGGCCTCAACAAAACGTGAGAGTGTAGAAATCACAGTGAAAGGCATCAGGCGGCAGCAGTATCCTCGGCTGATTGAGATCAAAACTATGGAGTGGAGGTTCAAGCATTATCCAAGGCTGAATGCTTACACATTCCCCAGCCGTTGGAGCGAGTTCCCTCAGGAGATGAACATCCAAGCTAACCAGAATCTCAAACTTTACTACAGCTACTCGGAGCAATGCTATTACATCGAAAGGATCATGTGACAACATCCGACAGAGATGAAAGTTTTAGTGATTGTTCTTTTTCATGCTGTATGTGGAGTCATTGTTTAGGGTTTACTTTTGCCAGGTTTCTGAATCCCTGCAAAGGAGTGATGGATTCTTAAAGTGTTTTCAGTTTACTTTTGAATTCTTTGTTACTGGATTATTGGAAATATTTTGAATGCATTAGCTACAAGGTTGATGCAAGGACAAGATTCATTTTTATTGCTGGCTTACTGAATCGTTTAGTTTTGAATTCTTTATTACTGGATTGTTGGATTATTATTTTTAGTATAATCTCTGCTGAGTTTGTGGTATCACGTAAAATCCATTTGTTAAAGAATAAAACTACTGTCTATTGCATGAGGCATTGTTCTTCTTAGGTTGCCTTCCATTGGAACAAAGTGCTATGGGTGTCTCTTAAGCTTTCTTTCTAGATATTGAAGTTGACGTTTATTTAAGTTGGTCTCTCTCCTGTTTTCTTATTTAAATAGGTATTTATTTTGAGATATTCTCATGTATTTTATCGATGGAACCGAAGCTTGTAGCTTTGGAAACTGGCACAAGCTAAATGGTCTTCTGTATATATGGCGTTTAATTTTACCCGCCATTTCATAAAGAGTCCAGGAATACCGCCTCTCTAATGCTAGGACGTTGCATTTGTGATAGTTATTATAGGATCATGTAACATTGGGAAAGATGAAATGTTAGTGCTGGTTCTGCTTCATGCTATGGATTCATTGTATAGGGTTTACTTTTACCAGGTTTCTTGAATCTTTGCAAATGAGTATTAGTTGTTCTGTTTTGAGTTTTTTGTTACAAGCCGCTGGATTTCTACATTTATCTCGAATACATTAGCCAAAATTTTGATACAAGGACATGGTTTATGTTTTTTTGGGTTTTTAATAAATTCCAGTGAGTTTTCCATATCACGTCAAATTCCTTAGTTAAAGATTAAAACTAGTCTATTGCATGAAGCTACGGTCTTCTTTTATCACTGTATACTGTTTGGGCTGTTGCCTCCGAGACGGAAAGATATGGGTATCTGTTTAGTGTTCTTAAAATTTGATATTTATTATATTATTTAAATTGGTATCTCTCCTGTCTTGTCTTCGCCTATTTGTTCAGTTTGAGATGTTGTCCATTTATAGGCATAGAATTATGGAAAGAAGCTGGAGGTTATAGCCAACTACGGTTTTTTTGTACTTTTTGCTTTGGCTGATTTTACAAAATTACCCTTACTGTGAGAGATGTCCTAGAGTGGTGGCTCTCTTGGGCTCTCCCCATGGTTCGAGGGCCATGGAACACTCTGAGGTGCCCTTAGGTGACCCTCAAGTGTTAGAAAACCCACCCCGGCTTGGTGGTACAAAGCTAGCAATAAGACACCCTCTTGTTGCAACTCTTTTCTAAGTCCTCTTCATTCCCCTCTTCTTCGAGGAGAACTACATGGCCCTGATTCTATAGTAGTCGTAGATATGTAGGCAACCAAGATTGGATAGTTTTGGTGCAGTGCCAAACCATACCTTGTACTAGATCGTGAAGGATTTGGGGGTGAGGCACCTTCCCTTATAGGTGCATCGTCTCCCCTCCCATCGATGTGGTCTACAAGGTTGTGTGTGTGCTTGTTTGCTTGGTCCTCATTTTGGAGTTTGGTTACCCTCAATGAGGTGCGTGGTCATGTACATTAAGAAGCTGTGCTTCTACTTGCACTCACTCGTGAGATGCTTGCTTGCTTGAGGCGTATTCCCCAGGTCTTCCGCCCTAGATCCATTGGATCTTCGTGAATTCCTTAGGGTGCCAGGCAACGTTAGGGCAACGTTGTTACACTTACAGTTTCTTTTACTCAATCTCTATTGGTTTTCCTTTTTCCATGTCTCTAGCAATTACAAGGATTTCTACTTCGAAACTAGGAGGTATTTTCTATTGTTTTAGTAGAGAGGTCAACTTTGAATTGCATTAAGCAGATTTGAGACATTGTTTTGACCAAGAGGAAAAAACATTAATTATATTAAGTTGTATACATTATTTTGGTCAAGAGGCCAACTATCAATTGTCATGTCCTTATTCTCAAAATGGTATCTTTCCATAATCAACATGGTATTATTTTGTAATAATTAAGCATTAGCATTATTTGGGAATGGGGACAATGGGGACACCAATCATAGGGAAAGGCTACATTCTATAACGTTTAATTCCAATGGATAATACTTAGTCCAAATTTATTTTTAAAACAATGAGCTGTTAACTTAGTTGTAACATTCTTGATTTGAAAACAAGTCATGGGTTTGATTCTAGTGGGCAATGTTAAGCTATAAACTTCTAATTAGACTATATATTTTGGGGTGTACCTATATTACAATTACTTTGGTGTTCCAATCCACACAAACCCCTCCCTCCCCTATACCATCCCCTACCCCTACCCCCAAAAGGTTCCAACACCCCAAAATTTACTTTTAGTTTTAGAACCTTCTAGGGTTCCAACTATGTAATGCTACATTATATTCCAATACAATGACATGTTAACTTAATGGTATGATTCTTGCTTTTGAACTTCTAAGTTATAAGTTCAATTCTACTAAGCAAAAGTTTCAAGTAGTTCCAACACCTCAACAACTAATTATTATGTGTATGCATTAGAACTTTTATTTTATATCATACATGAGAATTATTATGGATATGTATTAGTTAGACTTTATCACAGAAATAATTATCATCATAATACTTAGCTCAGAGATTAAATTTTATATAGGAATTATCATTTGTATGTATCAGCTATCCTTTGTCACTGAAAATAAATAATAATTATTATAATGTATAGTACAAGCATTTTTATGGATATGTATTGGCTAGACTTTGCTTTTTTTTACCTTGGGGGGTGGGGGGGCAGGGCAGCAGCGTGGCAGGGGGTTGGTGGGAGAGAGGGGGGCGGGTTGTGGGATGGGGTGGGGCAGTGGTGGGGTTGGGGGTGAAGGAGATGGTGGTTTGTTTGTTGGATGGGTTGTGCTGGTGGGAGGATGTAGGGTGGATGTCTAGTGTGGGGGATTAGGTAATGGTTATCAAACTCCAAAAAAAATATTAATAATGAGTAAAATCATTCAAAGTACATCAAGCTTGACATTGCGTAAATATCATTGGAAAAAAATATATGGAAAGGGAAAGATTTCCAATTTTAGGATTATCTACTTAGTCGAACAACCTTACAATTAATACATTGAAAAAATAAGTAAAGAAAATTAACTATTAGTAAGGAGGAAGGTCCTAGTCCTAACAAAATTTACATCATTTTTCAACATCCATGATTCAACTTAAAATAGCAAAGGATTTGAGATAGAGTATTGTGGCTAAATACCAATATTTGTATCAAAGCAAGAAAGTGGTACTTCTTATGAAAGCTCTTCACCTCATCACTTGTTATTAATCTTATATTGAGAATCTTCATCCTTCTTATTAACACCAGTTGAATCTTTAAGTTAATAGTGTTCCTACCAGAGAAGGAAAATTTTTCCTTATCAACTATCTATTTGGACTAATTAGTACTTTCTATAGTACCAGTAAAAATATGCATAGGAACTTATGTCTTCTTTGGATTATGTATTACCATATGATCATTCTTACTGTTGACATTAACATGATTTTTTCATATCTTCAACTTCATATTTGTTTATTTTATCTTTAAACTAAACACTTTTTCTTTTCTTTAGAATTTTTTGCTTAAGCAAAAAAGGACAAGCATTAAACACATGTCCTTCACAATGACAAAAGCTTCAAGAATTAGAAAGATTATAATACATAATTGGCTAAAGATACATCTTTCCTTTTACTTGTAATACCAATTCTTTTTAATGATTGAAAAGATTAATTCCAATAAAAAACATCTACGAAAACCAAAGGTTGTAGAAATTGACTTTACATGCTTAATAGGACCAAGAAGAGTTATCACAAAAATAATTATCATTATAATGCTAAGCTAAAAGATTAACCTTTTCATGAGAATTATTATTTGTATTTATTGAGTATACTTTGTGACCGAAAATAAGTAATCATTGTCATAACATTGGACCAAAAAGATGAACTTTCTTCACAAAAATTATTAAGAGAGACTATACATTGGTTTTGAATTTTATTTTTCAATATGAAAATCAATTCTTAATAAGCCATATTTTGATTGGCTACAATATTGAGTATTCGATATTGGGGCACAAGCCATGATGTCAAACATCCAATATCACAGACATAGGCAGGTCTATAAATATGACACTTAGGCACATGGTTTGAACAAAAACTTTCATTCCACACTTAGGTAGACTCTTATAGTTTCATTTAATAGTTTTAGCGATAAAGTGAATGCCCATAGTGTGGTGCTGAGTAGTTGTATGGAATCCTTATTCGAGTGAAGTGTACTTGGGCATAGTTCATGTCCAAAAATAAAGATCAAGATTTCTTTACATCATTGTAGCATCCACTTAGTTTTACTATTTTACTTAGCATAGTTTTTATTGTTTTATTAGTTTAATCATTTACATTTCCAAGTATTTTACTTCACTTGTTCATTAGTAAAGTAGAATGAGTACGATTGGTTTCGAGCATTTAAGTGTAATCATTTGGTAATTCCAATAGTATTATTGCTTGGTTTTAGTAGCATAATACTTGGTAATCCAAAAATGGTTACATGATCCCAAAATATGTATAGTAATCTAGGAATGGATACTCATTGCTCTAAGCTATAGTAGATTTACATTACTATCATTACTTAGACTTAGGACTAAATTTGATTCCAAATTATGTTTATCGCTAAAAGTAATCAGGGCCTAACAATATCAATTATAATATGCCTCACTTTGGACTAAACCAAATGTGACAAAGCTACCACAAGTCCAAGTGGAAAGACAGTGTCCTATGATCAATGCTTAACAATCTAGATGCCACAACTAGTCCCATCCATGGAATTCAACTAGATCATGCGTGAATGCTTGTGATTTGTATTGTTGGGAGTAAGGGTACCTACCACTCATCAATTCTCAATAAATCAAGTATGGGATTTCATTAATTTAAAAAAGAAAAATATTCTTTTAGATAAATAATAAATATATAACTAAACTAGTATTAAGTTCTTTTGAGAAGTATAGATTGTTAGAGTTTTTAAGTTTTAGTAGTAATCATTCCATCCATAGGGTGCAATTTGCTTTACTATTTTTTGGTTACAAGTGTTGGAGGATCACTTTGTAATCCTTGGCCTTTGTTAAGGATTATTGTTTGTGGGATTATCTTTTTTATGGTTTTAATTCACATTAATAAATCACCCCTTCTCCAAATTCATTTGATTTTTTATAAAAAGAAAAGATTATCAAAACCAAATTATAGATATATATTATGAATATATAAAGATAAAATAGTAGATACAGTTATTCAATTAATATTCATGAATATTTTTTCTTATTAAAAATTTAATATTGGGTACTCCTCAAGACATTTAGCTAACATGATACATTATAAATATTATGGAGGAATATAAGGATGTCATATTAGCATTTGCTTGAAAAATTTAGGCTTTCGTTCATCCACCGAGCCTCTCAAGATCCCACTTAGTGGGATGAGCATTGTAGCTACAATAGAGTATAATCTATTTACAATAGAGTAACTTGAGAGTGGCCAAGAAACTATAAAACTTTATTAGTAACATCTTAGCTAGTTAATTCTTTACGATTAATAGTGAAGTTTAAATTCCATTTAGGTAGTTTATAAATAACTATAAAAAGAGTGATCAAGAAATTGACATTGTTTTTTATCATAAAGTTATATACTATGTATCATTATGCTAATTATAGGCTAATAAGGAAATAAATTCTTTGGCAATGCCACTCATGGTAAGGAATTAATGTATTCACAAAATTAGTGTCAACTTAAAGAAACTAAAACCCTTCATCATCATTATAGCCTTATTCCAATTACATGGGATTACCTATATCATCTTTATTCTATCATTCACTTCTATTAAAAATTAGGGTAATATTAATACTTAAATCTTGAATATCTTTCTCTATGTTTGAAAATAAGTTATGTTTTAATCTACCTCTTGTGGTGGACGGAGTTGGAAAAACTTGAAAATAGATAATAACTTATACCTTCTATAGCCAACATAATATTTTTGTAAAAATTAACTAGAAGATAACAATTTTAGTAGGGTGTTGGAACCTAAAATAAGTGAAACATAGATACACCCTAAGATATATGGTCCAATTAAAACTTTAACTTTATATAACTCAACATTATCCACTAGAATCAAACCCATGATTTGGAACTTCCAAATCAAAAGACTTACCACTACACTGATACCTCATTGTTAGAAAATAATAATTTCAAATTAAAATAACTTTTTAAATTAAACCTAATAACTTGAAAATACTCAGCTTTAATAAAGTGATCTCCTCTAACAAGTGCAATCTTTAGACTTCTTAGCATATGATCAAATTATTTGAGACCAAAGGATCATCACCTAGAGGCTCAATGCTTATTTCACAAAGGCAAGGTCCTAGAAGGGTTAGTAGATAAGCAAAAACCTAACCTATTTCAAGTGGCTACACCTAGGCTCAAGAAGTCTTACAACTTGAGAAACAAGCACCTTGAGAAATACTTTTTCATAATAATATCTATATGTCATGATTATCTTTTATAATAATCATAGTATTTATGTTTCTATTGGGATGTGTTATAATCCAAAATAAATAAAATGTATGTGCATCATAATACATATAGTCAAATTTGAATTTTATAACTTAACATTATATATTAGAATCAAACACATAACTTGGAGCTTTCCAATCAAGAGTTTTTACCACTAGGTGAACACCTTATTGTTGTGTTAAGAGGTCATGCATTCAATTCTATGGGGCAACACTACGTTATAAAATTATAATTTAATCCAATACAAAAACTTAATAAGAAACATAATCATGGGGGTGTTGGTCCTCAATGCCCACCAAAATCAAATCAATGAATTGAAGCTTTCAAATAAAAGGTCTTACCAATAGCCTAACACATCAATATTAGAAACAAAACAACCCCTTTCTCACAAATGCTTGTTCAATAATGAGCTAATCTCTAATGATAGGCATTTTAAGATATTAGCATATTTTCTTCTTAGGCAAGAGGTTGCCATTGTTTTTGTTTTTTGTTTTTTCTTAGGAAACAACTTTATAACTCAGCATTGCCCACCAAAATCGAACCCATAACTTGTGATGAGTCGTCATTTGGGGCGACCACGATATCACGTATGCGATATCACGACCTGTCTTCTCATCTATAAATAAGAGGTAGACAGATGAAGCAAGGAGCATTAGTTAGTCAGTTTTTACGTTTTAATTTCTTTCTCTCCCTTTTCCTCTTCATGTATGCCCGTAGTGTAGTGATTGTAATTGTACGACATCCTTATTTGAGTGTGACGTACTTGGACATGCACATGACTGGCAATAAAGATCGAGATTACTTCATCATTGCAGCATTCACTTAGTTTAATCATTTAATTAGTTATTATTTACTACTTTCCTAGTTAATTTCTCTCACCCTTATCTCATTTTAAAATGCGGAATGAGTATGACTTGATTACGAGCATTTAAGTGTGACTACTTGGTAACCTAGTAGCATACCTAGGATCTGTGCTTGGTAATCCCAGTAGTAGTCATGCACAAAGTCCAAGATGTGTATGGATAATCAAGGAATGGATGCTCATCGCACTTAGGCTAGTTTATATTCTCTCATCCTCTCTCTCCTAGATTAGTGAATATTACTTTCCATTGCCTTCAGGAGTAGCGTTAGATTAGAAACCACATCATACACCTCACTCTGGACTAAACCATATGTGACAAAGCTAATACTAGTCCAGGTGGGAAGATAGTGAACTGCAACCTAAGGCTAACTATCTAGATTCCACAACCAGTCCTTCTGCAGATTTTGACCAAATCGTGCGTGTAACGCTTGTATTCGTATGGTTGAGTGTAGGGGTACCTTGCCACTCATCATTGGCGCCGTTGTTGGGGACAGTGCTAGTTATCTAGATTAGTTATATCGTACAAGGTCATTGTATAAGGACTCAACAATATATGTTTTAGAAAAAATAATTATTAAAAGTCACATGTAATTTACACACAACTTCACAACCATGCCTCTCCTACAAGATTACGATAATGCCATTCTTAGTGAGGAAGTTCATTGGAGAACCAATGAACTATATGATGATGAAGATTGGAGTATACAACCTGAAGTGGGGGTTTCTTATACACATAAACGAAAGCAAGGTCATCTCAACGCAAGAAAGCATAACTTACCTGATGACAATGAACCCCTACTAGCCACTACAAGCTTAATGCAAATACAAGAGGTTGTTCGAATCTCCTGTAGGCATCGTAAAGAGAGCCATCTACCCAGGCTCAATTTAAACAACTTTCCTAAATTTTCAGGAGGCTATGACTTAGATCTGCATCAACATTTACAAGCCTTCTATGATGCTTGTACATGGAACAACATTGATAATAGTTGGCAAAAACTTAAACTCTTTCCTATGACACTTGTTGGCCATGCAAAAGTATGGTATAGATTGTTAAAAAAAAATTCAATACGACGTTGGTCAACAATGGTAGAAGTCTTTAATGAAAAATATCAAACCTATACAAGAGTGTCAGCCTTGAGGAAACAAATCTAAGGATGGAAACAAGCAAAACATGAACCCTTGGACATGGCCTTAGAAAGATATTATTCACTGTTAAATAATTGTCCAGGCCACAGGTTTTCCGAGGAATGGCTAATGTACCATATCATTGATGGGATTCGTGATGCAACCAGAGAAACCTTAGGGATGTATGCCCAAGGTCAATTATATGAACTACGAACCCATCAAGTCCAAGAGCTTATTAAGTGGGTAGCAAAAGAAGAAGGAGAAATGGCTAGATGGGAGAGTGTTGAAAAATATCAACGAGACCAAAATCTCAACTTAACAAAGGTCCATGATCATGAAAGGGAGAAATCAACCAATCTCAAGGTGGAAACATCATCTTTTCCAACACAACAAACATTAGAAGAGGTTGAGACAAAGATCAATAAGATGTTGGAATGGACATATGAAAAGTGTGGAGAATTTATCAACATTATTGGAGATAGAGTTTTGACAACCCAAGAATCAAGACAAAACATTAGACAATCGGAAAGAAGGGATAAGGAAAATAAGAGATCAACTACCAATCATATGTATGAATGCAACATATGCCAGTATGATCACCCAAAATGCCAATGCCCAATCTTGTTACATTTACATGAGAATTGGGGAAATACATTACATCTAGAGTTCATACAGAGATACTATGTTCAATCACAATCACAACAATCCCAGTCGTGGGGGAGACCACCACTAAACTGGAGACACCCTTCGTATCATCCGAACCCAAATGCTTATCTTGTTCAACATCCTATTTCTCCAACTGAGCCAACGCACTTTATCTCATCACAATACCATTCTCCTCAATACTATCAGCCCATACCTTCAACACAACCACCACCTTGTGCACCCTATACTCCTCCTAACTTTCAACATTCTCATCCTTTCCCTCCTTATACATCACCACCAACTGTTCCTAAGGTGCCTACACCATAGAAACAACCCATGAACATTACTTGTGCTACTACTTCCAACAGTAGTGAGAGACCTTAGCAACATTGAAGGCACCCCTTCTTTAGAAGTAATCCTATGAAGGGACAACATAATTCTAAGGCCACTATATTGTCCAACTCAGCACAAGTCCAACCCTGTGGTGCACCCTTATCCTTGAACACAACGCCTCATGTAACTTCATTAGGGCCACCAACTCACACTCCAACAACAATATGGCCCAATGAACATAAGAATGGAGAGCAACAACTTGATCCTTGCATACCATCTAACGGTCCCAAATATCATAGGGGGTCAACTCATTATCCAGGAACTACATCGTATAAATTTCCCCACTATGCTCATTATAATCAAGTGTGTGAACCCCGATGGGGTAAGTATGCCCGGGCCCCAATATTTCCAACATGCAAGGATCCTCATCTTGCATTTATTAATCCTGACCATCCTCAACCGATTAGTTATGGAGGACATCCCCCATTCTAATAACAAGAAGGATTAATTTTTTATTTTCTTTAATTTTACAACTTTTTGTTTTTTAGTTTTTCATTTTTAAACTTCTTGTTTTATCTTTTTGTCTTTTTGGTATTTTTTTCTTTTTATAAGTAATCTCATCTACAAATAAAACACTCATGTGGATCATTGGTTGAGGTGTGTTCTATGTTATTAAGTCTCAGATGAGTAATTATTTGGACAGTAAGCCCATTACACCCACTCATCTACTCTACAAATAAGAGGTTTTTTTTGAGGGTACAATGATATTCTTGACATTTTTTAAAAAGTTAAAATTAATTTTGTGTTCATTGTACCCAGAATGAAGAATGATGGACCAAGAGGGAATGATTAGGGTGTGACATCAAGGGGACTTGTAGATTCTCTTTGGTGACGTTTGTGAGATTTATCATGCAACGTGGTTGTACTAAGATCCTTGTAGATCTAACGAAAAATGGGAGTAAGAGTAATCAAAAAGGGCACTCAAAAATCCAATGCTATTCTAGGGGGTCCCACTAGAAAGACATGCATACATGCCTAAAGGTTGGTAGCTTCTCTGGATTCAGTATTCAAAAAGAAAAAAGAAGAGAGAAAGAGAAACAGAAAATGAAAAGAAAAGTGCCACAAAACAAAAATCACTCCTCCCTTGAACAAAACGCCAAGTGATCGTATGACTTGTTGTTTTGGTACTATCATATTTTTTTCATCATGGGATGAAACAATGTGATGTCACTGGTCAGAGAAACAAACTTAGTCCTGATCTTGGAATGATTGGTTAATGACACATTAATCATGCTTTTCACGTAGGATTCACTGTGCCCTGGGTTAGTTACCTCATGTTCCAATCTCTATGATCCCTTCTATACTTTGTCTCATCTCACTATTTGTGTAATTGTAGTTCGTGTCATGTGTAACATAGAATTCTTACCTCATTCTGGTGATATTTACATGTGTGTGTTTTGTGGAGTTAGTGTGGATTGCATTTAACCCTTCTAGTGCCCACAGACACTTTAAGTGTGGTTACACAAGGGCATTATAGGTTGAAACTTGCTTTGGGGAGGACCCACTTGTGTAATCTTTTGTAATCTTCACTTATGACATAGATCACACACACCATTTCTTACCCTTAGCATAATTTTTCATAATGTTCTTTCCCTACTATTATCCCTCTGAATTTCAACGTTCCTATGTACCATTACATAGCCTTTTTCTCCCATTCGAGGTTTTATTGATAAAATCCACATCATCATAAGTAATTGTGCCTTTCAAATTAATGGAATTACCCTAGCAACCTTCAACATGTATCACATGTCCTAAGTTTTTAACATAGATTTCAAGAAAATCTTTAAAAATTCAAATTTTCCATCAAGCCTAAAACATCGATAGGTCATGATATCGCATACGCGATATCGTAGTCGACGATATATCGCATATGTGATGTATCGTATGTGATATCGCGTTCCTCCAACCCTATAAATAGGTGATCCCCCTGCAACACTTAGCATCATTTCTTGTCATTCATGCGGAGGAGTTTTTCAAATTTTTCTCTACAACTTGTGAGTGTGACACCTTTTCTTTTCAACCTCTATCTCACTCGCTAGCACTTCGATTTTAATTCTATCTGAACCTACTTGAACATGGAGTATTCAACTTAGTCATAGGGGAGGGACACCTATCGAAAAGTGCCTAACTGTTTTGGAATTTATCATCGTCCAAAGGACATCATCTAGGGTAATTAGCTATAACACTTAGAATAATTGTGCCTAAAAATCATTTAATCCCTAGGTATACTAGGAAACTAAAATTGGAAACCACCTAAGTCACAAGACTCATTATTACAATTTTTCAGGCAATATCACACGAGATAACATAAGATCATTAATTAAGGCAAGCAGTAAGGTATAACTTAACTTTAAAAACAACCTTACTAATGCTTGGCCCTGTGTGATTGTAGATGGCCCTGAAACGTGGACAATAGGAAGTTCCTACTCAAGGTGGAAGCAAAAAATCTTGGAGAGGTGGAAGACAAGATCCTGCCAAACAACATACAGAACAAGAGGAGCAATCATTCAGTATTTATCAAGAGGACCCTCCTACCATACAATCTAGGCAGGCAGAAGGAGGTCTTGCTACAGCACTTGAACAGGGACAACATCTCACGTTGCCCTAAGATTGTGTTCAGGCCATCCATGAAATGTCCACATTCACTGTGGGGATTTTGGAATTAAACTTTGAATCTTTTGTAGAATTTTCTCCTGAGGCTGTTAGGGATCATCTCAAAGGGTCTCCCTTATGGCCTACCCTCTCTAAAAGCGGTGCCTGGTACCTAGGAGAGATGTACCAATTTTGGCACAATAGGGAGCAAGGTACTACTGTCAACATCTGTAGTGTGATAGTTGATTTCTCCACACAGGCCATTTTGGAAGTATTAAATCTTCCAAATACAAGGCCCAAAGTTGCTCAGTTATCCACCCGTTCAAACCCCGATGTGCGACAGGATTGGTTGGAGAAGGCTTATGGTAGAGATAAAACATTTTGTGAGTTGACAACGGAAGAGAGGACTTACTTAAAAATTGGAACATATCACCTCTTTCCCATGAAGAGATTAAAAATAATATCAATGTATGTGGCTAGAGGATGTGCAGTGCTGATGGGGAAGGTTACTGGTAACCTACCCCATCTATATTTAACGGAGATCCTGAGGAGGTTTGAGGAACGAAAGATAGGTAAAATGACGTTGCCTTTTCCCTATCTTATTTGAAAGCTTCGCTGATGTGCTAGTATCTAGGGGTACACCAATGATGTCCTCCAAAAATTCTAGATTGCTTCATATGTGGAATTGCTAAAGTCGCCAGCCCTAAGGAAAATCACTGGTGAGACGCTGGGACCAGAAGAAGAAGAAGAACAAATGACTAGACCAATTTCAACTCAACTTGCAGGACCTAGCCAAGCTCCAAGCACTGGTCCTAGTCAACAATAGGAAGTAGGGCCCAACACAGGCCAGGATCAACAGCCGCTACAAGACTACAGACCGTCGATGAGCCATCTTAGGGCCATCGCTAAGATGGTCAGTTAGGGAAGTCGTGATGATGCAAACCTCTTTTGTGTCATTGATGATGCCATTCAGCCTACTATTTCTTTGGATCACACAAGGGTGGGGGGGGGGGGGGGAGTATCTATTCACACAAGAGAACGGGAAAGTAGATGGTCATAATAGATCTCAGGAAACACAGCATCTTTCCATGTGCAGTTAGATACTAGTGAAGGGGCCACTATGGTGGTCATGCAACACCAAAATGCCATGGGAATTGCAAAAGTGGCACATACCACATTACAAAGTCCTTCAATGTACCTGTTATGCCATCAGAAGATCTCACAAGAGCACAGGATGCTCAAACTTTGGCCGGAACCTCAATGATTGTTGCAGAACATGAGGATGCGCTTGATCGGTTGCTCCAACAATGGAAAATAATGACGTCCCTGTTTGACATCCCTCAAGATGTTACAACCATTCAATTAGACCTCATTTCCATGAAGAGAAAGCTAGTCTTAACAGAAGTGAGGGCCGAGCATGTTGAAGCTAAAGTGCAGAAATTGCAAGAATAGCTCGTGGCCCTACAAGTAGCATAGCGGAACCCTATGCAATTTGTTCCTATAGACCAACTAGATAATTTTAGAACTGAGAAACTAACCAAGCTAATAGCAGAGAATAAAAAGGTGGTTAATGAAAAAGAGAAGGCTATTTGGGATGCCTCTGCAGCACAGGCGCAAACTCATGCACATCTTAAGGCACTCAATGCCTTACAAGAAGAAAATAAACAGCTTGCTACTAACAACCTTCGGTTGACCATCGTGGAAAAGCAAAAGAATGTTCTCAAGGAACACTTTCATCAATTTTGAGAATAATTCATCTAGGTCAACCAAGACATAAGTCATTTAGCCAGGGAGAATACAACCCTATCAATGGAGGAGGTACACACAATTCGTCAAAATACAACCATTGAAATAAGCACGTGGTAGAATGAGACTAAACAACATGAGAAGCTGAAGGAGCACTTTTGAGATTAAGTGAGGATGTACAAACAGATCTTGGAGAAGGAGATCCATATGGCCAAGGCCTAGATCAATGCTATTAGTGCTCAACACACTAATTGGTGGGCCATATTGGACACATATGCCTTCACTCACTAAGTGGAAGTTTAGAGCCAAGACCTGTAGATTCAGGATTTGACAAAATACATGGAGTTGGAAAACCTGAGGTATGCCAACCTTGCCATGTTAATAGCAGGGTGCCTGAGGATAGAGATCAAGCAACAGGTAGCAACCACCCACATCAAATATGAAGCAAAATTTGTAGAACGTAAGAAGTTGTTGAAAAACTGGAGGTCGCAAATTCTAAACTTGAGGAAGTGAAAGTAAGCTACCAAGGCCAAAAAGGTGTCGCAGCAGATTTGGCTTAATAGCTAGCAGATTTTCAAGAGTACAAGGATAAAGCTAGAGCCTATGAGGAGGAATGACGAGTGTGCGTTGCTTGGTATATCAAGGCCAATCAAATTTTTCCGCAACTACCCTATCTGTGGGAAGTGTTGACTCCATCAAACATCGAAACATTAGCATGGATGGCACAAGAACCTCAGACCGAAGAGGAGAAGCTCCAAGCCATACTTCAATGTCATCAAGTCTCAAAACTTGGAGCACAAGAAAAAGGGAAAGCACCAATGGAGGAGCCACTGCCACCAGGAACTACATGAGTTCCAAAATTTTTGTAGTAGTAGCACATTCTTTGTGTTGTGTCTTTGTTTTCTTTTCATTTCACACTATGGAATAATCCCATGTTTCCCATCTAATAATCCCATACCTATCCACTATGTAATCACTGTAACTCGAGGACGATTTTTCATTTAGTCGTGAGGGTATGATGAGTCATCATTTGGGGTGACTGCAATATCGCATATGCGATATCGCAGCCCAACCCATGATATCACATATGCGATATGGTAGTCTGTCTCCTCATCTATAAATAAGAGGTAGATAGATGAAGTAGGAAGCATTAGTTAGTCAGTTTTTACATTTTAATTTCTTTCTCTCCCTTTTCCTCTCCGTGTATGCCCACAGTGTGGTGATTGTAATTGTATAGCATCCTTATTCGAGTGTGACGTACTTGGACACGCACTTGACTGGAAATAAAGATCGAGATTCCTTCATCATTGTAGCATTCACTTAGTTTAATCATTTAATTAATTATTATTTACTACTTTCCTAGTTAATCTCTCTCACCATTATCTCATGTTAAAATGTAGAATGAGTACGATTTGATTACGAGCATTTAAGTGTAACTACTTGGTAACCCAGTAGCGAACCTAGGATCTGCGCTTGGTAATCCTAGTAGTAGTCATGCATGAAGTCCAAGATGTGTATGGATAATCAAGGAATGAATGCTCATCACACTTATGCTAGTTTAGATTCTCTCACCCTCTCTCTCCTAGATTAGTAAATATTACTTTCCATTGCCTTCAGGAGTAGCATTAGATTAGAAACTACATCATACACCTCACTCTGGACTAAACCATATGTGACAAAGATAATACTTGTCCAGGTGGGAAGACAGTGAATTGTGACCTAAGGCTAACTGTCTAGATGCCATAACTAGTCCATCTACGGAGTTTGACAGGATCGCACATGTAACGCTCGTATTCATATGGTTGAGTGTAAGGGTACCTCACCACTCATCAACTTGAAAATTTCAAATCAAAAGTCTTACCTAAGATTCTTCTTAGGTAAGAGATTGCTAGTTTTAGTTACACTTGAGACATTATTGTATTCTTCTATAATTTTTCTAATATGTCCTATTGGTTATATGTCTTTTAGTATACTTAGTCATTCTAGTAGATTTAATGTTTTCTCGGCAAATCTAATTTTCTTAGCAAATTTGATTTTTCTCTAGCAAATCTGATTTCTCTAAAATATGCCTATGAGAAATTCTATATTACTCCCAATTCTTCAACCAATGTTGTAATTTCTATTTCTTTTTTTAATGCAAAAATTTCTATTGATTCTCAAAATGTAGATTTACAAGCTAATAAGAAAAAGTTTGTGATGCCTTCTTCTAGTGATATTGATGTAACCAAGACACTTGATTTTGCCTTTCTTGATAATGTATATGAGTTATTGGTTGTTGATCTTTCATCAAAATATGTGTTCATTCAAATTTTGGATTCCTTGGCTCGTAATTAGAGTTTCATTTCATACTTAAATGATATGATGCAAAAACATGACATCTAAGTCCTTCATGCCAAATATTATTCTCATTTCTTTCTACTTGTTAAGTTTGGCAATGCATGGATGGTGTAATGTGCTAAAGATATAGGATCTTTTATACATAACCATGCAACATTGATCATTTGTAAGTGGGCTCCAAATTTTGATGTCTAATCTAAAAAATATGCTAAAGTTCCATGTTTTATCAAGTTATATAATCTTGCATTAACTTTTTAGACATTTGAGCAAGAAATTGATATTCTTTTTAGTTCCAATAAGAATATGGAATTAATTTCTATAACCTTTAATTTTCATAGATGTTTTTTCATTGAAATTAACATTCTCAATTGAAAAAAGAAATTGATATTACAAATGGGAGGAAATACTTACATCTAGCTAACTAGATATTATAATCTTCCTCATTTTTGCAAATTTTACCATCATGAAGAATATTTGTTTAATGCTTTGCCTTTTCTACTCAAGAAAAAAAGATTTTGAAGAAAATAAAAAATGTGTTAAAGTTAAATATAGAAAAAAAAATATGAGGATAAAAATATGAAAAATCAAGTTAATGGTAACGATAAGAATGATCAAATGGCAATAAATAATCTAGAGAAGATAGAAGCTCCCATGTATAACTTTTTTGATACTAGAGAAAGTATTAAGTAGCTTGGATAGTTAGCTCATAAAGAAAATTTTTCCTTGTCTAACAAGAATACTTTTAATGTAAAGATTAAAACTAGTGCCAACAAGGAGATGTTAGTTGATGGTAAATATTTTTAATGAAAGGCCAATAACAAGTGATGAGGTGAAGATCTTTTACAAGCACTACAACTTTCTTACTATAATACAAATATTGGTATTAAGTTACAACTTTTTATCTCAAATCCTTTTGTTATTTTAAGTTTAAGTGGGGATGTGGAAAAGTGATATAAATTTTATTAGGATTAGAATCTTCCTTCCTACTAATGATAAATTTTCTTCACTTATTTTTTCAAACTATCAATTGTAAAGTTGTACACCTAAGTACAAATTCCTAAATTAGAAAATTTTTTCTTTCCATAGTTTTTTTGATGATATCTACTCAAAGTCAATCTTGTGATGTATTGTGAATTTTCTTTGTTCATTATTAATATTTTTTTTGAGTTTGACACATATATTCAATTAATCTTTTTTTCTTGTTAAAAACGTAATAAGGGATACATCCCAAGACATACAATAAATATGATATATTATAAATATTATGGAGGAATATAAGGATGTCATATTTGCATCCACTCAAAGAGGTTAGGCTTTCATTCATCCTCTTTGTGGGATAAGCATTGTAACTCTAGGTAATGATCCTTATATTAGCATGCCCTCAAAATCAAACCTATAACTTGCACAAAGTATAGGCCAATTTGTTTATAGTAGAGTAAATTAAGAGTGGCTACAAAACTATAAAAATTTATTAGTAACATCTTAACTACTTAATTCTTCAACATTAGCAGTGAAGTTTAAGTTCCATTTAGTTAGTTTATAAATAACTATAAAAAGTTAGGTCAAGAAATGATATTGAGTTCTAGCATAAAGTTTCCTACTATGTATCATTATGCTAATTATATGCTAAGAGGAAATGAAATTTATTAGTAATACCACTCATCATTGTAGCCTTATCCAAACTACATAGGATCAACTATATGATTTTTCTTTTATCATTCACTTTTATTAAAAGCTAGGTTAATATCAATACACAAATCTTGAATATCTTTGTTCATTTTTATTTTTTTTGGAAACAAGCCATGTGTTGACCTACCTCTTAGAATGGAAGGAGTTTAGAAAAATTAAAAATAGATAACAATTTATACCTCTAGAACATATAATGAACATAATATTTTTGTAAAACTTACATAGAAAAAAGCAATTTTAGATTAACATACCTCTTCAAATCAAACCTAATAACTTGTAAAAACCTCAAGTTTAATAAACTAATCTCTTCTAACACATACAATCTCTAGACTTCTTAGCATATGATTAAATCATGTGAGACTAAAGGATCATCACCCAAAGGCTCAATACTCATCCTACAGGGGAGGGAGGAGGGGTGTGAAGGTTATAGAAGGGTTAGTAAATAAGTGAAAACCTAAATTATTTCAAGTAGCTATGCTTAGGATCAAGCTTGAGTCTTACAACTTAATAAATAAGCACCTTAACATCACTCCAAATAATGATCTCTAATAAAGGAGGTGTTAATAATTTTTTCTTATAACATCCACCTATCATGGTTAGCTTTTGTAATGATCATAGTATCTATGATTGTAGTGAAAGGTGTTGAAGCCCAAAACAAGTGAAATATAGATACATCATAAGACATATAGTCAAATTTGAACTTTATAACTCAACATTGTACACCAAAATCCAATCCATAACTTAGATCTTCCAAATCAAGAGTTTTACCACTATGCAAACACTTCATTTTTTTAATAAGTCATGAGTTTAATTCTAGGGGGAAACATTGAGTCATAAAATTATACTTTAACTACACATCTTGAGAATAAATATTTGTATAGGTTTCTAGTTTCAAACCCTGTTGCCACCTAGTGATAAATCATGTTTTTCATATGCTCTAATATCGGGGTGGCCACAATATCAGGTACATGATATCGGGTACGCAATATTGTGGCCCAAGATGTGATATCATACATTTGATATTGTAGGGTTACTCCCAGGTCTATAAATACAATGCCTAAGTGCACGATTGAGAGTAGTTTTTGGCAATCAAGTAGCAAAACTCTTGCAGTTTGTCCATTTGAGAGCTAGAATATTTTTCAAGTACCTGTAGCAAGAGGTCTAACTGTGAATAGATCTTTATTCAAGCATTGATGTACCGGAAGATACCATTGTGTTGTCAATAAAGACAAGGTCTTTGATTCATCCTTGCAATACTTGAGACTTTCTTTCTTATGCATTTATACTTCATGTAATTTACATAAATACTATTTATGCAATAATTAATTTTGATTAATCAAGAAACTCATTAAGATACACAAGCATGACCACTTTGAACATACGTGTGACACTTGATAGCTTAGAAACGGTTAGCGTTTGAGAACCCAGCAGTGTTTACACAAAGTTCAGGATGTGTCTGGGGAGTGGGAATAGTCACTTGTGTTAGGCTACATTAGACCATAGTTTACTTTGCAATTAATCACTCTTACTATTATTCTTGTTCTAAGCGAGTAATTTGATAAAACACAAAATAATAAAAATCTTACACCTTAATCACACTTAACCATACAATTACATTTCACAAGTGAGACTAGGAAGACAATGAATGAACAACATGCATGCATTGTTTAGCTCTAGTGTACTTAGTAATTATAGTCTACAAAATTTGATTGGATCGCACGTGAATGCTTGTGATTCGTATCGTTGGGCATAGGGGTACCATATTTCTCATCATTAGCACCATTGCCAAGGACTGTAGTTCTATGTGCACTATCTAAACCAAGTGAAACTTAGTAACCTCATTGTTCAAACCCTAAGAGTCAAATCCTATGAAAACAAAAATTATTATAATTAAATTAAACCTTAACTCCACACTACTTATAAGTTCATTAACACAAAATGTCTTCTTCTCATAGGAGCCCATCTCTGCCTAGGGTAGTCTAGGGCCTTAGCAACACCGAGTGCTATATGCTCATCCTGATGAATATGTACCAAACTTCACCTTTATATTACATCAAGATGAATTGTTGTGGTGGTGCGATATGGAAGGCAACATTGTGTTGCCACCTGACCAATCTGTTCCAGCAATGCTCTAGCTAATGCTCTCATGGAATAGGCTTTAACATCTTCATGGAGAATACGATATTTGAGATCCCATCTCACATGGTTATCATCCCACTAAAGCACAAAGATTAAGGGATCATCAGTTGGAGCACCAACACAAGCTTGTGAAGGGCAAGGGGTCAAATATTTTTCCACCTCTACTTTGTCCAACTGATGAAGGAAAACACTTCTTTAGTGATTCTCCTCTCTTTGAATTTGTTCAAGGGGCCCTCAACCAAAATGTACAATCCAAAATTCATAATCTAGGTTCTGGTCAAAACGAATCCAATGACAAAAATGGATCTAGAGAAGCAAGCCAGGAAAAGGGGGGTAAAGAAAATCACAATTGTAATTGTGAGGCATCAAAGGAAGGGTGATAGGTGTTAATGTGGAGCAAGTTTACCTTCTTCTTCCCCTTCATCATCATCTTCTTCTTCATCATCTAGTTTAGATC
>MNCI01027497.1:86208-171595 GCA_015680685.1 Gnetum montanum
AAGAAAGAAGGGCTAGTAGAGAACATCATAGGCACCATCATCATGGCCTTGATAAACCTCTACTTGCTACTCAGGGCATGTTGAATATTGTAGAGGTTGTGAGGATTCCAACAAGGAACATGAAGGATAGCAGAATAAAGTGGTTGGACATGAACAACATCCCTCGGTTTGAGGGAGGATATGATGCTAATCACAAAATCATCCTCAGGTCTTTCAAGATGCATGTGCCTTGCAAAATATTAAGAACAATTGGCAAAGGCTAAAATTATTTCCAAGAATGCTCATAAAGGAAGTAGAAAATTGGTATCAATCCTTGGAACTAGAGTCAATTAGGTGATGGAGTACGATGTTGGAATTGTTCAATGACAAATATCAAATGCACTCCTAAGTATCCAATCTAAGGAAAAAAATTCAAGGGTGACAATAAAAAAATCATGAGCCCTTGGATGCTGCTATTGGCCAATACTACTCTTTATTACATAGGTGTCTCGGCCATGGATACTCTTAGCTTGATCAGCTTTGCCATATCATAGATGGGTTATAATCTGAAACCAAGAAAACCGTTGGTGTCTATGCCCAAGGGAGATTGATCTTCAGATTAAAAAATTAATTAATCAAGTATCCAAGAAGGAGGGAGAACTAAGAAAACACAAAAGTGTAGAAGAATACAACAAGGACCCTTTTATTCAAAAAAGGGGGGTTCGATTCTATGATAGTGATGAGGTGGTTAATCATAAAACCTTACCACTCTAGAAATTGCAATCAGAAATCATAGCTAAGGTTGATCAATTATGGAACTCCATGGACAATAGGTTTCAAGTTGTCTTAAAAATTACTAAAGAGTCCAAGGAGCAAAGTGGTGAGCATGAGCACTAGAGGCGTAGGGAAGTTGAATGTGCCATATCAAGGGTAAGGGTAAAATGGCTACGATAGAGATGGTTGTGGATAGTGACTCAAATGATGGTGGCAGGTGTGATGTATGCTAGTATGAACATCCTAAAGGATGTTATCCAGTTGTGTCACACTTGTAGGAAAAGCGGTGTATGCCTTACATCCATGACTTGCACAAAGGCAAACACCCAAAAGATTACCTTATCACAAGGCAATCCTCAAAAATTCTACCAACCATAGCAATACTATCCAAGAGGAACTCCACCACAACCCTAGGAATTGCCATAATCATGGACATTGTCACTTCCAAGACAACAATACCCTTACCGACAACTAGATCCCTATGGTTACTATGTTCAAAAACCTTCATCTCCACAGGACTCCTCTAGTCATGTTGCTACTTACCAACCTCACCACTATCCTCCTAAAGCATACCAATCACCTTATTGAAGGAGGAATGCCACATGCTATCCTCACGCACCTCCTATCCCTACACCTACTCCTCCATCTCCTGCACAACTACCACCTACTCCGTCCATGCAGGGTGAATTACCTACACAACCATAGTAAAGGAATGCTACAAGGGTAGTTAATTTGCAATCGATTAACCCATCAAGTGAGTTAGAACCATGAACAAAGAAAAGACCCATCTTTCAACCTCATAGTTCACCAAAGCCCTTGGACACATCAGTGGTTGGTAACCCTGCTCCTCCACCCTCCTGTATTTAATCTTCATTCAAGTCCCCTTCAAACCAAAATCCTTCTCAAATCCATACTGTAAGGCTAACCCATGTTGTATCTAATTAGATTTGAGTTGATAACTTACCTAGAAAGTTAGCTGATCCTAAGAGTCCCCTAGTATACTTGCAAATTTCTAGGAATGAGCCTTGTAAATCTCTTCTTGACTTTGATTTTGGTGTTAATTTGATCTCACATGAGATGTACACAATGTGGAACCTTTCTCCCTTGAAGAAGAGTAACATCTGGTTGGAACTAGCATACCAATCCATCACTATTTCATTGGGACTGGTTGAGGACATTGTCACCACCATTTGTAGATGGTCATATCCCACCGATTTCTTAGTAATCAAAGTAGAGAACTACAAGGGAAACTTTCCAATTATTATGGGAAGGATGTGGTTAAGTACTATTGATGCCAAAATGGGCATTAGAGATCTTTCCTTGGAGATATCAAAAGAAAATAAATTTGGAAAGATTGAGAAGAAAAGGGTTCCATGTATTTCATACAATGATTTAGGGTGCCATTGTGTGTAGAAGTTATGATCAGTAAAGCAAATATCTATCTCTGCATGCAAGTAATGTGCACCAGAAGCTGAGATCCAAAGATGTATGTATGCAACAGCCATAAAATAAGAAGGTACCTAGTGGTTGATAGTTGATTCTAACAACAGTACATTATGCATGGAACTTACTAAGGGCCTAACGAATGAATATGTTGCAAGTATGGATGAAATCGAGCAAGTTCATCACCAACTCTCCAAACAAGAAAATGATGATGTCGATTGGGATGAGCTAGAAATTCCTAACAATTGTAAACAAGAGCCCCTTGAATTGAAGACACTACCAATTAGAATGCAGTATGTATTCTTAAAAAAAGGGAGGCTAGTTATTATTAATGCCAAGCTTGTTGCAGAACAAAAGAAAAAGTTGTGGAAAAATGGTCAACAACGTTTGCCTAGTCATATTCCAAACTCACTACGATAGATCCAAAAATATGCCAACACCGAATATACATCGACCCCACCATTAAGTCGAAATAATAGCTGCAACGACATTTGAATCCCAAATTAAAGCATATTTTCAAAGAGAAGATTGAACAACTCCTCAAGGTAGGATTCATCTACCCTATCACAAATAGTGAGTGCGTTAGTCCACTCGTGATCATACCCAAGAAAGAAGGCAAATGGTGGGTGTGCATTGATTTTTGGCTACTCAACATGGCAACTTTCAAGAATCATTTTCCATTGCCTTTTGTTGATCAAGTGTTAGACACCATTTCTAGGCACTACTATTATAGCTTTCTAAATGGTTATAGTGGTTATAACCAAATCTGGATTGCACCAGAGGACCAAGAAAAAATAATTTTCACAAGTTCTTTAGGGACTTTTGCTTACCATCAAATGCTATTTGGTCTATGTAATGCCCTAGCCACAGTTCAACGATTAGTTCTTAGCATTTTCCAACAACAAATTAGTATCATGGTAGAAGTCTTCATGGATGGATTTTCTACCTATGGAGCTATGTTTGAGTAAGCCCTAGACAATCTTGAGTAGGTGTTAAAGAGATGTGTTGAAACAAGCCTTCAGCTTAATTGGCAAAAGAGCCATCTTATGGTCTAGAAGGGCATAATCTTGTGGTATTGTATTTTAAAAGTAGGAATCAAGGTGGATCCTTAAAAAATAAGGGTCATCTAAGGAATAACCTACCAACCTGAAATAATCAAAGAAGTATGATCATTCCTTGGTCATACTAGCTACTACCAACGCTTCATTGAGAAGTTTTCCAAAATCACCAAGCCATTGGTAGAATTGACAAAGAAGGATGCATCGTTCATCTAGACCCCTACATGTGAAACAACATTTCAACAATTAAAACAAAATCTTTTTGAAACCCTCATTCTACAAGCACCTAATTGGTCCAGACCATTTCATGTATGACCAATGCATTGAATTATTCTTTGGGGGTAGTGCTTATGAAAATGGATGATCAAAAACATCCATATTACATTCACTGTGCAATCTGAAGCATTGTAGGTGCATAGCTAAACTACACCACTATAGAAAAGGAGTTGATGACAATGTGTTCACTTTAGAGAAGTTCAGGCACTATGTGCTTGGCTATAAAGTGTTCATGCATACAAATCATAGAGCCATCCAATTTCTAATGAATAAACCAATGGTGAGCCCCCATGTCATATGGTGGCTTGTGATTTTATAGGAGTTTGATCTTATGATGGTAGATCAAAAGGATGTGAAGAATGTCGTCGTGGATCACTTATCGCAACTAAGATGGAACGACAAGGAGAAAGCGAGCCCATTATTTGATCAATTCTCTTACAAATCTCTCCTTGCAGGGGCTATTAATACACAAATTCCTAATGAACCAAAATGGTATGATACAATCCTCACTTATCTAATCAAGTAAGAACTGTCACAAGGGCTAGACATTAGAAAGAAATAATAGTTTCTTCACCAAGTCAAGCATTTCATTGAAATTAATGAAAACATTTACAAAGTCTATTCTGATGGCCTAGTACGTTGGTGTGTTCTTGATACAGATCAACTACGCATTCTCCAAGATCCTCACGAAGGTCCTTGTGGGAACCATTATGCTAGGAGATGCATGGCCATAAAAATCCTCATGGTAGGGTATTAGTGGCCAATAATTTTTAAGGATGCACATCAATTCATCTGCATTTGTGATTGTTTCCAAAGGGATGGTGGAATGAAAGCTCAAATGGAAGGGCCACAGTAATGGATTCAACCTCTTGAGCCATTCGATATTTGAGGCATTGACTTTATGGGTTCCATCATACCTTTATCAAATGGAAAGGCATATATAATAGTTGCAGTTGACTATTGTACCAAGTGGACAAAAGCAGCAACTGTCACCAACTATACATCCACCACCACTGCTCAGTTTGTATAACAAAACATCATAAATAGGTTTGGTGTCCCTCATTTGTTAATTTTTGATAATGGAACTCATTTTACAGGTTCCACTTTCTAGAAACTAATGTAGTTCTTAGACGTAGAGCATAAACTCACAACATCATATCACCCCAAACCAATGGTTAATCTAAGGTCACTAATTGAGGGATTACAAAAATTATAATGTGTACCATTAGCAAATACCGAAGGGACTAGAGCAATAAATTAAATGATGCCCTTTTGGCCTATCACTCCACGTGAAAGCTTCCCATAGGTTATTCTTTGTATGAGCTCATGTATGGAAAACTACCAATATTGCCCATCCATTCCAAACTCTATACACTCTCTACAACCTATGATCTTGACCTAAATCTAAGTCTAGCACAAAAAGAGCAATTAATAAATCTCAACTTGCTAGATGAAAATCAGTTAATGGCCCTATCATCCAACAAAATGCATAAGGTATTCAACAAGAAACGTCATAACCTCAATATAGGAAAAGTCAAGTTTCAACCAAGAGACAAGGTTCTCTATTGGAATTTTGCACATGTGCCCCAATGAACCAAATTTTAGACATTGTGGAAAGGAACTTACATAATTGATGAGACTTTTCTATCTAGGGCCATGATCATCTACAAACTTGATAGCCTAGACAAGAAACAATTAGTCAATATCCAATAAGTAAAATCTTTTCATGAGCCCAAGCCAACCAACTCAACAAACACCTTGTTAGATGGATGACCATGCTCAATATTTTAGATCTTCCCCTTCCACCTTAGTCATGGGGGATATGGCCATCCATACTAACATTTTTTTTAGCTCCTAGTCTTTTACACATTTTTTTGTTTTACAACTTTTTGTTTTCATCTTCTTTGTTTTACATATTTGTATTTTTTGGGTTATTGATCTTTTCTTAGTTTTACATATTTATTGCCTACTCTTTTACTTTCTTTTATGTTTGCTTGTGTTTGATGTGTTTCTCTACTTTTTCTGCTAATAAGGTGGCAAGTATAATGATAATGTACTACTCGATGGTGGTATGTTTCATTTGTAATTTGATTGTTGATGTCTAGTTTCTAAGTTTGAATGTCATTATTGATAACTAGGACATGGTTTCTTTTTATGTAACAAGTAGTAAGTGCAGATCATCCACCCATCCACATACTCTATGGTTTTCCTTATTTTAGAAGTGTGCAACCCCTTCTTCATTAATGCAACTTTAATAAATTGGTGACTTGTGTAGTTTCTGGAATTGGGAAGGAATCAAAGGTTTGGACAAGGTGTGGCTTCATAGGGATACAATGTTCTTTGTGCTTTTCTATTTTCCTATGTGCAAGAGTGTTCTCATGAGCTTCTCACTATTCCACATCATTTCACAATAGGAAGTCAAGTAAGTCCTTGCATGGTGTGGTCCTCACCAACAGAGAGAGAGAGAGATGAGGATTCAAAGCACAGTCCTTAGACAAAATAAATGTGAAAAATGCATGGGTATTTGCATGGTGTGGTTCCCATTCAGAAAATAAATAAACATGGAAATTCAAAGCACAACCCTTAGACCAAATAAAATGGCTACAAGCACTAGTTAAAAGACTTGTTTTGTCTCATCTAACTAAGGTCCTTTCTCACTTCCTACCTTCTCTTCAATTTTGAATGATGGTTATTTTTTGGGAGCATTCTTGTATCTCATGGGATGGACTAGCCTTAGAATGTTAATGTGAAGTCACTAAAAGTGGTTGGTTTTGGTCTGGACTGAAGATGGATCCTACCAAGTCATTTAATCACAAACTCCACAAGGTATTTCATGTGACCATAATTAGGAACTCTGTTCCATTCTCTCTATCATCCATCTATGCTTTTCATGCCTCACCTCACTACCAATTTCATGTTTTGATTTAATGTTCTAGTTTGATTTGTTAGGTTTCTAAGTCAGTTGCTTTTGCATTTTTGTACTTAACTTTTGTAACCATTAATCATCCACAGAGCCCACAAACTCCTTGGTTTGAAGTTATGCAAGGGCATAAAAAGGCTTGTGCCTGCTTACAAGAGGACCCACTTGCATATCTTTTGATTCGATTAAGTTAAGTTCTTTACTCTTAGACATTGTTACAATCAAATTATTTTTATTTATCCCATCCATGCCATCCAATTGTACACACCTTCACAACTATTTGTAATGAACTCTTTTTTATTGTTATGAATATCCTCTTTCCAATATTTCTTGTGTTAAGCTTTCTCTGAATTTTATGGACTGCTTCTCTTACTTAACCCATTCATAAGTCTTTCCACTAATAATATCAAGCAACCAATCTATCAAAATCACAACTAGGCTAGATAAAATCATTGATAAGACAAGATATTCATCCATTATTTGTTACACTATATATACTAATCCTTGGTTTTATTGTGATTGCAATGGGAAGCATGGATTGGAAGCAAGATTGTCTTCACCAAGGAGGATGTAACCATATCACTCACGGAAGATTGTTCATGACTTTTGGATCTCTTCTACCTCTCCCTCATTCTTCTATTACCAAGAGGGGTTGTATGTCCTTTGGATCCATGGGTGTTCTTTCCTATTGTCATAAACATCCAATTTTCTACATAATTGTAATGTTGTATGCTCGGGCTCTTCTGTATTTGTCTATTTTCTCTATGTCACTCTACATGTTAGTCAAATAGTCCACACCCCCTAATATATTTTGTAAAGGAATTTTTCCTCTTCTTCTATACTCGAGGACGAGTTTTTATTCAATCGTGGGGGTATGATAATCATGTTTTTCATATGCTCCAATATCGGGTTTGTTGCAATATCGGGTACACAATATCATGGTCCAAGATGCAATAGCATACATTTGATATTGCAAGGTTACTCCTGGGTTTATAAATATAGCACCTAAGCACATGATTGAGATTAGTTTTTGGTATTCAAGTAGTGAAACTCTCGTAGTTTGTCCATTTTAGAGTTGGAATATTTTCCAAGTTCCCACAACAAGAGGTCTAAGTGTGAACAGATCTTTATTCAAACATTAATGTACTTGAACACACCATTGTGTTGGCAATAAAAATGAACTCTTTGATTCATCCTTGCAGTGCTTGAGACTTTTTTTTCTTATGCATTTATACTTCATGAAATTTACATAAATACTATTTATGCAACAATTAATTTTGATTAATCAAGAAACTCATTAAGATACACAAGCATGACCCCTTTGAACATACATGTGACACTTGGTAGCTTAGAAATGGTTAGCATTTGACAACTCAACAATGTTTACACAAAGTTCAGGATGTGTCCAGGGACTGGAAATGGTCACTTGTGTTAGGCTAGATTAGACAATAGTTTACTTCATATTTAATCACTCTTACTATTATTCTTGTTCTAGGCAAGTAATTTGGTAAAACACAAAATAATAATAATCTTACGCCTCATTCACACTTAACCATACAATTGCATTCCAAAAGTGGGATTGGGAAGATAGTGAATGAACAACACACATGCACTATTTAGCTCTAACATACTTAATAATTATAACCTGTGAAATTCAACTGGATCACACATGAATGCCTATGATTCATATGGTTGGGAATAGTAGTACCTTGTAGTATAGTGGTGAGTATTCCTACCTCTCATGTGAGCAACCCAAGTTTGATCCTTGGCAATGGTGCCAATGATGAGTGGCAAGGTACCCCTATGCCCAATCATACAAATCATAAGCATTCACATGTGATCCGATTGAATTTCATAGATTATAATTACTAAGTATGCTAGAGCTAAATAGTGCATGCATGTTGTCCATTCATTGTCTTCCCAGTCCCACTTGTGGAATGCAATTGTATGGTTAAGTGTCATTGAGGCGTAAGATTTTTATTATTTTGTGTTTTATCAAATTACTTACCTAAAACAAGAATAACAGTAAGAGATTAAATGCAAAGTAAACTATGGTCTAATCTAGCCTAACACAAGCAACTGTTTCCACTTCCTAGACACATCCTAAACTTTGTGTAAACATTGTTGGGTTGTCAAAAACTAACCATTTCTAAGCTACCAAGTGTCACACATATGTTTGAATGGGCCATGCTTGTGCATCTTAATGAGTTTCTTGATCAATCAAAATTAATTACTACATAACTAGTATTTATGTAAATTTCATGAAGTATAAATGCATAAGCAAGAAAGTCTAAAGCACTACAAGGATGAATTAAAGAGTTCGTCTTTATTGCCAACACAAGACCTCCTACTGCAAGCACTTGAAAAATATTCTAACTCTCAAATGGACAAATTACAAGAGTTTCGCTACTTAACTACCAAAACCTACTCTCAATAGTGCACCCAAGTGTTATATTTATAGACATAGGAGTAACCCTATGATATCAAATGTACGATATGGCAGCTTGGGCTACAATATCATGTACTCGATATCGCTACCACCCTAATATCAGAGCATATGAAAAACATGATTTATCACCTAGTATACAAACTTAATAAAAATCATAACTATGGAGGTGCTAGAACCTTGAAATACTTGTAATATAGGTACACCCTAAGATATATAGTCCATTTAGAACTTTATAACTTAACATTGTCCCTTAGAATTGATACCATGACCTATAGTTTCAAATTAAGAGACTTACTAGTATGCTAACACCTCATTACATGATCAAAGGATGATCACTCGAAGCCACACTGCTCATCCTACTAAGTGAGATCTCAAGAGGGTTGGTAGACAAGTGAAATCCTAACCTCTTGAGTGGATGCATCTAGGCTTAAACCCAAATCTTCAACTTAAGAAACAAGCACCTTACCATCATTCCAAATGATGGCCCCTTTTAGGCTAACACCTCATTGTTAGGCAAAAAGTAGCCTCTTGCCTACAAATGCTTATTAGAAAATATGCTAATCACTAATGATATGTGGCTTAAGTGGTAAGCTTATTGTTTTCTTAGGTAAGATGTCAATTTTATTCATACTTGAGACATTATTATATTTTTCTATCATTTTTCTAATGTTTCTTATTGGTCATATGTCTTTTGGGATAATTATAGTCATTTTAGTGAATTTGATGTTTCTCTAAAGAATTTAATTTTTTTTATGAATTTGATTTTTATCTTTTCAATTTTTCTCTAGCAAATGTGATTACTTCTAAATTACTCCCATCTTCATCAACCAATGTTGAATTTTTCTCTAGCCCCGAGTTATTTTGATGACACTTAGTCATGTTGAAAATTTAGTAGGGAAGGGGCTTTAGCCGGGGAACGACCCCAGAGTTACCCAGCTTTAGCGGGGAACTCACTTCGCTCGTTCCCCCGTCATATAAAAAGTCAATATCTCAATTTAAGAGCCTTATCTGCGACTCTCTCCGTGCTGGTGTTCCCTGGTACAGTTGCTGCCAAATCTGCACACAACAAACTAATCAACACCTCAGCTACCAAACCTGAAAGAAAACCTACCAACGCTCACCTCGTGGCGAGAGCTGCTCGTCAGCACCCGGTGTCGTAGCTCTAGTCTCCACCATCATAGGGGTAGGTGACTCCGTCATAGTGCCTGCACCAACACCCGAAAAAAGGCTTTATCCTTGAAACGAAACCGACGTCTGAATGGTCAATCTTACCCTTGGGAACCCTAGGTCTGATTCTCAATCGAATGCGTCTCGACACCACTGATCGGTCAGGTCGGACGTGCTCTGCCCTAGGCTCCGGCATCGACGACTCTACCCTCATAACACAACTTCCCGCCTCCTGCTCCCATTTCCTCGCCGCCGCTCTACCGCTACTCACATCGCCGCTTGTCGTCAGCGTGACTGGAGCAATCGAGTCCGATCTCTCCTCCCCACTCACCTGAAGGTTGCACAACGACACAGACAAATCATCCCCTCCGGGAGCAGCCAGAGGCGGCTCACCCACCTCTAAGAGCGCATGAAAATGGTAGCTTATGGATGGCGTTAAGGTTTCCAGAGGCACCATTGTACGGGTTGGCCCCACACCCCGTACCAATAATTTGATTGTGGCCCGCAGACACTAATAGCAAAATGTGTAGTGCACGTACGAGACGGATACTGTCTCAACCGTGCCCAGGTGCACTACCTCCTGCTGAATCCCCTTTTCCAGTGCCTTCGCCCAATTGAAAGAAACGCCATCCTCCAACGCTCACGTAATGCAGAACTCCCGTAACCAAAGTGTTTTCAAGTAATAGGGCTTTAGCGGGGAACGAGTCCCCGAGTTCCCCCAGTAACCAAAGTGTTTTCAAGTAATAGTGTCGCCGGCGGGGAACGATAGTTACCCCGGAACTACTTTGGAGTTATCCCAGATTAACGCTTGCTACACTTTGATTTTATAATACCTTCTTTTAGTGATGTTGATGCAACTAAGATACATGATTTTGTTCTTGTTAATGATGTATATGAGTCATTGGTTACTAATCTTTCATCACAAGATGTGTTCATTCAAATTTTGGATTACCTACCTTGTAACCAAAGTTTCATTTTGTAGTTAAATAATGTAATCAAAAAACATAATATCCAAGTCCTTCATGTAAGGTATTATTCTCAATTTTTTTACTTGTTAATTAATGCTCTGATAGTGCAACATGTCCTAGATGTATAATCTTTTATATGTAAGCATGTAGTGTTGATCATTTGTAAGTGGAATTCAATTTTTGATGTCTAATCTAAAGAATATATTTAAGTTCCATGTTTTTTCAAGTTATATAATCTTTTTCTAATTTTTTAGAATGCTGAGTAGGAAATCAAAGCATTGCCTAACTAAATAAATAGAAAAAAGATAAGAACAATACTTAGCATAAAGACTTGTATGTCATGTTTTTCTCATCACATCATTTAACTACTAATGAGTGTTAAAGTGTCAAGTCAGCAAGGCCCCGTTTACGTGGTGTTGCCCCATCGACGAGGTCACATTGATGTAGCATTTACTATGTCTATGGGGCCCCATCAACACAATCCTATAGTAAAAACTATAAATACAAGCTCTCAGACATGTTTATGAGCATTCAATTCATAGTAGTAGCAAAGCTCTTGTAGTTTGTCCATTTGAAAGTTAGAATATTTCTCTCAATGCCTACAGTAGGAGTTAGAAAGTGTACAAATCTTTATTCAAGTACTATTGTACCTAAACCACACTAGTGTGTATGGCAATAAAGATGAGCCTTTTGACTAAACCTTGTAGCACTTATAATAGATTAATGATTTATTTATGCATTTATTATTTTCATTAATTATGTCATTAATTAAGATAAATTAAAATTTAAGTAATCAGTTAATTAATTAAGATAAATAGATTAAGTACATATGTACAACCGCTTCGAGCATAAATACATATTCACTTGGTAATCTCAACAGTATTATTACTCAGTGCACCAGGTAGCGTAGTGCTTGGTAACCCAGTAGTGGATATGTGGGTTCAGGACATGTACAGAAAGTGGGACTAGATGCTTATGTTAGGTTTAATTGGAGACTAGTTAAGTGGTTAAATTAGATTAGTTATTAAATTATTTCATCTCTCTACTCTAAGCACCAAAAAACATAAAACATAAAACAATAAAAATCATATGCCTCAATTACACTTAACCATACCTTTGTACATCACAAGTGTCATTAGGAAGGCCATGAATGACCTTTAGGGCAAGGTTCACTTCCTAGAAGAGTATTGTATTAGAAACTATAGAGTCTATGGAATTTGACCAGATTGCATGTGAATGCTTAAGGATTCATATGGTTGGGTGTAGGGGTACCTTGATTGCTCATCATTAGTGCTATTTCTGGGGACTCTATTTGTTGAAACATGCACTATCTACGATTAGTGAACATTATTAATATCATTGAACAAATCCAAGACCAACATCACTCTCACATGACATATAATTAGAAAAGCACACTAATATTTTATTTGTTTGCAAAATGTCTTCTTCTTCTCATAGGCATGAAGATGTTAAACCATTGGTCCCACAATAGTGCAAGATGGTATATACTCATCCAAATGAGTATGTGCCTAATTTCACCTTCATCTTACACCAAGATGAGCAACTACAATGGCATGATATGGAGAAAAACATCGTAATGCCCCCTAATCAATCTATGCCTATGATGCTGGTTTGAACTCTTAACAAGTTAGGAATCTATGATCTTCAAGAAGAGTATTTTGTGCATGAATATGACTATTGAGACTACTATCCCACTAACACACAATGCTAAAGAGTTCAATATTAGGAGAAGCATCATGAGGATGTAATGGAGAAACACTTCACTAATCCCTTATTCCTACTAAACCAAGATGACAATGAGAACCCTCCTTCTGAGGACTCTCAACAAGATAATTCTCTACCCCTTATTACTGATGATGAGGGTGTGACCATGAACCTATAGTCTACAATCAACAATCTAGGTTTAGGAAAAGATGGTAGTCAAGGCAAGGGATTAGCTAAGCATCAAGATAATAAGAAATATGATGACTATGTTTATGACAACAGGAGGGGATTTGGTAGAAATCATGGCAATGGAAGTCCTCCTTCCTCTTCATCCTCTTCATTTGCATCCTCTTCTTCTTCTTCTTCTTCTGATTCTAAAAGACATCACAGAAGGAATAATTGTGATGGAGCTACTCAATAGAACAACAATACTGATCACCAAGCCCGTAATGAACAAAGGGGTAACCAAGGACATCATGGGTGACAAAATAATGATGATGATGAGAATCTATTGGTAACTCAAATCATGCTTGACATTTTAGAGGTAGTTAAGATTCCAACTAGGCATGTGAAAGATAGTCGGATCAAGCACTTAGACATGAACAATATCACAAGATTTGAGGGGGGATATAACTTTGATCCATAAACATATCTACAAGCTTTCCATGATTCTTGTGCCTTGCAGAACATTGAAAATTATTGGAAAAAACTCAAGCTCTTCCTCAAGACACTCGTTAAGAAAGCAGAAAGCTAGTACCAATCTATAGAGCCAAAATCTATTTGTCAAAGGAGTACAATGCTTGAGCTATTCAATAATAAATACCAGATGTACTACAGAGTGTCTAATTTGAGAAGGTAATCCAAGGATAGAAATCGGAAACACATGAACCCTTGGATGCCACCATGGGTAGATATTATTCTCTCTTACACTAATGCCCTAGCCATGGTTATTCTTAGAGGGAATAACTCCACCACATTATAGATGGGCTTAGAGTAGAAACCAAAAGAACTCTTAGGGTTTATGCCCAAGGGGAACTATCTGAACTAAGAGCTCATTAAATACAAAGGCTAATAGAGCAAATAGTAAGAGAAGAAGATGAGTTGCAAAAGAAAGAAAGTGTAAAAGAGTATAATAGATATCCTTCCATAAGGAAAAGGGAGGTCCAATTCTATGATTAGGTGGACTCACCACTCAATGAAGTGGTGAACAGGAAAACCTTGCCTATCCAAAAATCTATTTCTAATATTTTGGCTAAGGTTGATAAATTATGGGAATCTTTGGATGAAAAATTCCAAACTACTATGAAGATTGCTAAAGCATCCAAAGAGTAGAATAGTAATTGTAATTGCAGGAGGCAAAAAGAAGTTGAACGTGTCTACCAAAGAGGTAAAGGTAAAGCTATTGCTGTAGAAGAAGTTGTGGAGACAGACTCTGATGATGATGTTGTATGTAACATTTGTTAATATGAACATCCTAAGGGATGTTGCCCTATGTTGTCACACTTATAAGAGTCTAGGGTGTATGTGTTAAATCCTTAACTAGCATAGAGGTAAGCACCCAAACAATTGCCTTATCCTCAAGGCAATTCAAGGTAGTTCCACTAGCAACAATAGGCCTACTATCCCAATGGAGCTCCATCACAACCATATGAATAATATCAATAGTGACACAACCACAATCATGGGTAATGCCACCTCTAAGATAGCAATACCCTTAAAAACAATCAAAACCATATAGATACTATGTTTAGCAACCCATTTCTCCATGAAGCTTTCCAAGCCATGCATCATTCCAACATCACTATTACTCTCCAAAGTACCATCAAACACATTCACCATCTACTTGAGGGGAGCACCCATACCCTTACCACATTTCACATCCATCTTCACACATCTCTCTACCCTCAACCTAGTTACCTCCTACTTCATTCATGCAAGGTGAAATTCCCTCATAGCTACAGTAACAAAATGCTACAATGGATGTACATTTACAACTGGCCTTCTAGCCAAGTGGTTTGAACAATTTTTCTAGGAAATGAACAATTTTTTAACCCAACAATCCTCCCAAAACCTCACAACCTAATGTGTCTAGTCGTCCTATATCTCCAACACACTCATCCTCTACATCAAACATATTTGAGTGCCCTTTAAACCAAACACCA
Organism: Gnetum montanum; assembly: GCA_015680685.1. NCBI lineage: Eukaryota > Viridiplantae > Streptophyta > Gnetopsida > Gnetales > Gnetaceae > Gnetum > Gnetum montanum. Next base: position 101,130 of record MNCI01027497.1, read on the forward strand.
CCTCAGATTCGCACTGTAATGTCAACCCATTCTATTTCTAATTGGATCAAGGCTGGTAACCTTCTCAAGAAAAGATATAACCCAAGAAGTCATGTTATTTACTTGCAAATCATTGGACATGAGCCATTCAAGGCTCTTCTTGATTCTGGTTTTGGTGTCAATATCATCTCCCATGATATGTATAAAACCTAGAAGCTATCACCTCTCAAGAAGAGAAACATCCATTTGGAATTGGTCAACTAGTCAATCACTATTCCTTTGGGACTACTAGAGGACATCATGACCATAGTTTGTGGGTGGTCCTATCTAACCAATTTTCTGGTGATCAAGGTCGAGAACTACAAAGGTGACTTTCCCATCATTATGGAAAGGGTTTAGTTAAGCACTATTGATGCACAAATGGGCATGAGAGATCTCTCCTTAAAAATCTCCAAGGAAAATGAATTTGGATGACTAAAGAAGAAGCATGTTCCATGCATCATGTATAGCAATAATGAGTGCAATTGTGTGAAAAAAATATGGTCCATTAAAAGTACATTCATTAAAGCATGCAATCAATGTGCACATGAAATAAATATCCAAAGGTGCTTGTACACAGTAGCCACAAAATAGGAGGGTACCTAGTGGCTAACAACTAACTCTAACAGTAGCACATTATGCATGGAACCAACTGAGAACCTAACATGTGCTTATGTCAAAGGCATAGATGAACTTGAGTAAGTTCATCACCAACTCTTTAATGATGAAGATGATGATACCTATTAGGGAGAGTTGGTAATCCCTGATAGTTTCAAGCAAGAGTCCCTAGAGATAAAAACTCTACCAATCGACATGGAATATGCATTTTTAAATAATAGAAAGCTATTCATAATCAATGCAAATCTTGCTCCTAAATAAAAAGATAAACTGTTGCAGGTGGTCAACAAATGGCCAATAGCCTTTGTTTAGTCATATCCAAAACTAGCTAGAATTGATCCTCAGATATGCTAGCATTGCATCTAGAGTGACCCAACCATGAAGCTAAGAAGGTAGCCAAAAAGGTAGCTAAACCCCAAATTAAAGCAAATTGTTAAGGAGGAAATAGAAAAACTCCTCAAGGTAGGGTTAATCTATCCCATCATGGATAGTGAGTGGGTTAGCCTAGTCATAATTGTGCCAAGGAAATGTGGCAAGTGGTAGGTTTTCATTGACTTTAGGCTATTAAACATGACAACATTTAATGATCATCTTTCATTGCTATTTGTGGACCAAGTGTTGAACACTATCTCTAGGCATCACTATTATAGCTTTTTGAATGGTTATAGTGGCTATAACTAAATTCAAATTGTGCTAGAAGATCAGGCCAAGATAACATTCATGAGTCCCTAGGAAAATTTTACATATTATAAGATTCTATTTGGTCTGTGCAATGCCTCCGCAACATTTCAACACTTGGTCCTTAGTATTTTTCAATAGTAGATTGGTAGTAGGGTAGAAGTCTTTATGAATGACTTCTCTACTTATGGGGCTACTTTTGAGCAAGCCTTGGACCACCTTAAGCAAGTTCTAAAAGGATGCATTGAAACAAACCTTAGGATTAATTAGCAAAATAGCTATTTAATAGTATATGAAGGCATAGTACTAGGGCATTGAATTTCACAAGAAGGGATTGAGGTAGACCCTGAAAAGATAAGGGTCATCCAAGGAATCACATGCCAACTAGAGATAGTTAAAGATGTTTGATCATTCCTTGGACATACTGGCTACTACTGGTGATTCATAGAGAATTTCTCTAAAATTGCAAAGCTATTGGTTGGGCTTATGAAGAAAGATGCTCCTTTCATCTAGACCAAGGAGTGCGAACATGCATTCTAATAGCTAAAGGAAAAACTCATAGAAACTCCAATTCTATGGGCACTAGACTAGTCTAGACCATTTCATATAATGACATATGTATCTAATTATGCCTTGGGAGTTGTGATTATGTAGTTGGACGATAAGAAAAATCCATATTATATCCACTACATGAGCCAAAGCATTGTGGGTACATAGTTGAATTACACCACAAATGAGAAAGAACTCATGGCAATGGTGTATGCTCTTGAAATGTTTAGGCACTATGTGCTTGGATATAAGGTGTTTGTGTACACAAATCAGAGTGCCATCCACTTCCTCATGAATAAGCAAATGGTAAGCCCCTGTATTATATGGTGGCTCATGATTTCGTGGGAATTCGATCTCACAATGGTAGATCAGAAAGGAACTGAGAATATGGTCACTGACCATCTTTCTCAATTAATATTAGATAATAAAGAGGAGAAGAGCTTGCTCTCTAATCAATTTCTAGATGAAATCCTTTTTACAAGAGCAATAAATGACCAAGTTCTCACTAAATCAAAATGGTACAATGGCATCCTCACTTACCTTCTCACTTAGGAGATGTCACAAGATCTAGGCTTTAGGAAGAAACAATAGTTTCTTCATCAAGTAAAGTACTTCATGGAAATCAATAGATACCTTTACAAGGTATGTGCTAATGGCCTAGTTCATTGGTGTGTCCCTTAAGTGAATCAACTACACATTCTCCAGGATGCTCATGAAGGCCCTTGCAGAGGCCACTATGCTAGGAGATGCACAACAATAAAATTCTTGATGGCAAGATACTATTGGCCTACAATCTTTAGGAATGTGCACCCATTTGTCTAATTTTGTAAATGTTGTTAAAGAGATAGTGGGATGACCACACGAATGGAGGATCCTCAATAGTAGATTCAACCACTGGAGCCCTTTGACATATGGAGAATTAACTTCATGGATCCCATCACACCCATGTCCAATGGACAGACATATATCATCATAGCAATTAACTACTACACCAAATGGGTAGAAGCAGTAGCCGTCACCAATTGTACATCATCCACTACTACTAGATTTGTATAACAAAATTTTGTAAATAGGTTTGGGGTACCACATGCACTAATTTCTGATAATGGAACTCATTTTATAGGTGCCACTTTTTAAAAACTCATGCAACACTTGTGGGTTAAAACATAAATTAACACCTTATCACCCCCCAAGCCAACAATCAAGTAGAGGCAACTAACAAGGAGATCACAAAGATCCTAATAAGGACCATAAAAAAATATAGGAGAGACTAGAGCAAAAAACTCAATGATGCCCTCTAGGGCTACCACTCAACATGGAAACTCCTTATTGGCTACTCTCCCTATGAGTTATTGTATGGGAAACTTTCAACACTTCTAATTCAATATGAGCTTTGTACACTCTCAATAGCCTATGAACTAAACCGTTACCTAAATTTAGCACAAAAGGAAAGACTAATCAACCTCAACGTGCTAGAAAAAAATTGATTAGTGGCCCTATCTTTGAATTAACTGCACAAGGTATTTAATAAACAATGACATGACCTTAGAATATAGAAAGTGAAATTTTAGCTAGGAGATAAGGTTCTCTATTGGAACCCCACACATGTACCCTAGAAAACAAAATTCCAAATGTTGTGGAAGGGATCTTATATAATTAACGAAACCTTTCTTTATGCGGCCATGACCATATACAAACCTGAGAGCTCAAATAAAAATCATTTAGTTAACATCCAATAAGTAAAGCCTTTCCATGAGCCAAAGCAAGCCAATACAATAAATAACTCAACATATGGACAATCACACTCAATTTTTCATATCTCCTCCTTCCAACTCAGTTGTTGGGGAGATGTCCATCCATGCTAATCATCCATATGGCTCCTCAATTTTTCTATTTTTTGTTTTCCACATTTTTTATTTTGCAAGTTATTTATTTCACACCTTTTTTATTTTAAAACTTCTTCCTATTTTACACCATGTTTTTTTTTACACCATTGTTAGTATGTTTGAATCTTTCTTGAATATTTTACACTTTCTTATATATTTTACCTTGTTTTGTTTGAGTGTGATTTTCAAACTTTTGCTAATAAATGTGCTTTGTACCAACAAGACACAATGGTGTTGTAGCTATTACTAATGGTGCCTTGTGATTTATGTTTTGTTTGCTAATATCTAGTTTCTATTTTGAGTTTTTGTATTGATGGCTTAGTCATGATCTTTTTTTCATGGAATAGGCAGTGAGTCCACAACATCTACCTGTCCACAAACTCTATGGTTTTCCTTGTTTTCAAAATTGAGGTCCCTTTCATTAAATAAACCTTTAATAAATTGGTGACCTTTGTAGTTTTTGGAATTGGGAAGGATTCAAAGGTTTGTACAAGGTGACACTTCAAGGGGACTCAATACTCTTTGTACTCTTCTACTTACTTGGTTGCTTGATTATTTTTCATAGACTTCTTATTGTTCCATATCATCCAATAACAGGAAGTTAAATAATGTCTTTACATGGTGTGGTTCCCATCCAAAAAGGAAAAAAACAACAACAAAAAATAATGAAAATTCAAAGCACACCTTAAACAAATAAATGGGCTACAAGCAATGGTTATGGGACTAGAAATACATGTTACCCATGCCTGAAGGTCCCCTCTAACAAAGGCCCTCTCTCACTTCCTACTTCTTTTTTCTTCTCATTATGGAATGGTGGTTGCTTTGTGGGTGCACTCATGTGTCTCGAGGAGATGAATCGGTGTTAGAGTGATGATGCAAAGTGATTAAAAGAGGTTGGTTTTAGTTTGGACTAAGCATAAATCTTCTCAGGTCATTTTAAACACAAACTCCATAAGGGACTTTTTATGACCTTACTTTGCAATTTCATTCTACCTCCACCATCATCCATCTATGCTTATCATAATTCACCTCACTGCTGGTGTCTATGTTCTTAATTTCATGTCTTGGTTTCACGTACTTGAATTCATAGGTAGAATCTTCTAAGTTCTGGTCATTAACTTCCATCAAGCATTAATCACCTATGGGGCCCATGGACACCTTAGATTGAGGTTATGTAAGATAAAATAAGGCATGTGCCTACTATGGGAAGGATCCACTTGCATATCTTTTAGTTAGGTTCATTAAGTACCTTATCCTTAGACATTCTTGCAATCAGAATCCTTCATACACCCATCTTCTACATCACACCATGTGCTCCTTTACATATTTTATTCATTAAACATGTTCTCTATTGAACTTTTCAATTTTTAAGCATTCAAAGATCCTCTTCAATGATTTTATCATGTCCTTGGATTTTCTAGGACTCCATGGATTCCAGATTCATTGAAAAGTTCCTTATATTTTTCAAGATATTCAAATTTGAAATTTTTTCCTTATGGGCTTCGTATATGGGACCTTGTTGAAGAAGCAGACCCATATACAAGCAACGTATACAAGGCCCCATCGACATGGCCAGAAAATAGTATATATATGTGTGACCACACTTGAAAAGTTTTACATTTTCTCACAAATGCTAAGTGAGTTTTTCAAATTTTTAAATCTTAGAACCTTCTGAAACACCGTAGAAATTGCGAATCGGCCTCAGGTGAAGATTCGCGATTCGGGCGGAAGTTTGCGATGGCAATCCAGAAGAGAGAATAAAGCAAAGAGGTGTGCAACATCCAGTCTCCGAGTTTCTCAAAGATTTTAACCTTACTTTGTTTTCTCTCTTTACGCTACATTACACAACATAGCGTAGTGTCGCTCAGCATAACTCTATTTAGCGTAGCTCGATATCAGAAAGTAACTTACTTCGGCAATTTTGACGAAGTATAAAGTTTAAAACTTGTTGCATATTCGGCTAAGTCCTTTGCTCAGGGCTGAGTTTACGCTCCGTTACGCAAAGCAGCGTAATGAGCTTCAAGAAAAGCAAATTCAAAGTTAAAGGAAGCGTAGCAGATTGATTTATTCTTTTTTTGCAGATTGGTCGCTTTATGCTCATTACGCTACGCAGCGTGGACAAGCGTAATTTGTTGTAAAGTTGACCATTTTTATGCTCTATTACGCTTTGTGGTGTAAATAAGCGTAAAATAGCTAGCACCAACTACTCCCATGCTCTATTACGCTCTACCACGCGACACAGTGTAAACAAGTGTAATACAGCGTAAAGCCGATTAAAGTAGTTACGCATTTGCTATCCACATGCACAATACGCTGATAAGCATATTGTGCGTAATCATGAAGCAGCTTTGGCAAAAGTGTTGATAGCGCACGTTGCAATGTGACGCGACATAGCCAGTTTCAACATAAAGTTGGTCAAGTCAATGGTATTTTGAAGGTTCAAAACACGTGTCATCAAGGCCATGCCTTCTCCACATGTTATCGAACTTATAAATACTCCAGTTAGAAAAGAAACAAATGGGGGGCATCTTCGACTTTTGGCAGTTATCACCTTCAAGCAGAGACAGCAGACATTTTGAGCATTGACAACAGGAGCGATCAGTCCTTTGGCGAAGATACAGTTCTCTCCATTGGCGATTATTGGCAGTTTGAGCAGATACTACCGAAGGCAAAAAGAGCAGATCAGAGATCAAGAGATCACCTGGTGTGGTTTGTAAGGTTTATTGATCAGAAACATTTGATCAATAGATTTCAAAGCTTGACCTTCCTTGCATCCCATCTCTGGCTTACGAGGTAGATCGAAATCCATTCTGTACTCCTTGTTGAACAGTTTTCTTGTTATTTTGTGTATACTTCGCACAAGATAAGCGGAGTGTTCCATTTAGAACTTTGTATACAATATACTCAATTTTCGAGTCAAAACGCAAATCTTGGAATTGCGCATTTTCTTAAATCTGATCCCTCTTGTCGTGTTGACGTTGTCGTTATTCCAATTTATCTACATTGTTTTCTACTCCTTTTACGATTCATCAAATCAAATTGTTTCGCAGAATATCTATAATACTCATCAATTTACCGATTGAGTAAGTCCCTATCTGATCGACAAGACCGTTTAGGGCACTAGGAATTCGTTTTCTCCAACACAGCCCTCGCACAGATCCGTGGTTAAGACTGTGTACACAGATTTTGTTGGTATTTTCCAGCTACTAACATTTTCTGTCGTTACAGTTTTTTGGTGCTAGAAGGAGGGCCTAGGCTCCAATCCGTATTTTACGGGTAGCCCTATTAGCGATCTATACCCGCGTCTCTAAAAATGTGAACGTAATACCTCTAGGGAAGTTTACGGAAAATCATGAAGTGTAGATCGGTCACAGTAACGATTCCTTTGGAATCCTACAGGGTAGAAAGCCTAATCGCGATCTTCTTTGTCCATTGCTTTTTAGATCTAGTCACTTGTCGCCATTAATCTACTTGACCAATGGATTCTGCATACACAACCACAGCTTCCATGATTACCACTGACTCGGGTTCCACATCTGTGAATCCCATTGCCGCCACCGGACTAGCCTCTGGTGTTATAGGACCTCAAGGCCTGTCGCATCATTCATTGAGGTTACAGGGCAAAGATCCTATATTCACCGTCATGATGCCTGAGGAATATAATTTTATTTGCATCAAGATTTAGGCAAATCTTGCTCTCAGCGAGCCGAGATCGAAGCGAAAAGAAACTTTGAGCTGATTCATAGAGGGGGTCAAGATTTCACCCCTACCACTTACGAAATTATCCCCCTAACAGAACATTACCATGAAATCATAACACAATTGGTCATGGCTAGGAGCCAGGCTACACGGTCTATTCTGGAACCTCAGAATGGGGAAGAAGAGGAAGATTAACTTGTAGCCTAGTCTGAACATTCATACCACACTCTTAGTCCCCATATGTACATAAATCCCCTCTTTAGCCTCACGGGAGAAGCTGCCCACCTTAATCCAGCCATGACCACTCAAACTCACATTCCTGTCATCCCGCAGACCACTACGTAATCATCCATCTTGCAGGTGCAAATACTGCCCCAAAATAACATGGGGGTGATCTCATCACCGCGCGTACTTAGTATCCCGTCGGTGGTGCCTACGTCCACCGCACCCTATTACATCCCTCAAGTGCAACCCCACGCCGTGCTTACGACCTGCTCGGTACAAAATCCGGTGCAATCCTTCCCGTTGCCACCCCCTGCAAGGCAACCCACTGTTCAGTTGCAGCAATCCGTTTAACAGCCCACGGTTGGTCAATGGATCCTGCCTATTTCACATAATCAGTCCACGTTATACGGTGTGCAACCCTTAGCTGCACCCACTATGCATGTCTCACAATATCCTCATAATATCTACCCTGCACATCTGATGGCGGCCAATCCCTCTGCTCAACTCGGTGGGTGGTGGCTTCCACAGGTTTCTCCGTCTGCAAGAATAGCCCCCGTAGCACCGCCCGTCACCCAAACTATCACGCAATTCCCATTGCCTGGTGTAGCCCTTTCAGGTCAACCCCCTGCTCCTCCTGCACAGACATCTTCATCAATAGGTTTAGATCAAGCTTTCTTACTTATTCAGACCCTCACTGAGGAGGTTAGAGGCCTTAAGGCCATTGGCTCTAACACTATACAAATCATGGATTTCTATCAGGATGATCCCATTAGTCCAACAGTCCCCATGCTATCATTGCCCCTGGGGATGTCCTTAACCCATTTCACTAAATATAATGGGGAGGGAGATCCTAACGCTCACCTGGTTACCTTTAGATCTGAATCCTTGTTGTTACAACAATGGCCTCACACAATCATCTGTGTCTTTGCAATGTCTCTGGCAGGGAAAGCTTTGGATTGGTATCGAGCCCTCCCTCGCTCTTCCATCTCAACCTTGGAAGAGCTCCTGATGTAATTCGTGACTCGCTTTAAATACAACCTAAAGCCGGAGGTCATATTAGATCAACTTATGGGAGTGAAACAAGACTCGCTCGAACCAGTCTAAAAGTTTATACAGCGATGGAGTGCTACTTTGAATGAAATTTGTGAGCCAATCGCGGAGGCCCATTTGCTGGCCATTTTCAAAGGAGTAGTTAACGACTTCATCAAGTCTAAGCTGTATTACCTTTCCCCTAGCTCCTTACATCAGGCCTTTGCTCAAACTAAGAGCATCTAGGATGCTGCAGAGGCCAGCAAAGACCCGACGTATGTCGCCTATAAAAACGCTAACAAAAAGGGCAAGGATAAAGGTAAAACAACAATAATGATGGTAGCTACGCTGGCTAAACGCACTAAGAACAAGAACAAGAAGGCACCTACGGTGTCTTCTGAAACCACAGCTAGTGCGACCAGCACCAGCCAAGACACATCTGCCGCTGAAAAGGTCCCCCCCAGCCAAAACCAAACTTTGAGCGTAAAGATTGCTCGAAGTATACAGCCCTGCCTGTAAAACATTCGGAACTGTTAAAACAACTATTAGGGGCAGGATACATTCAGACTAAGAAGGTATCTAAAGAAGCTTTGAAGTGTCACAGGTATCATTGTGAACTGCTGAAGAATCCTTCTTTAGCCCTACCTGACGAACCACCAGTTCCGAGGTCTTTCAGGCTGGACCATTTCTATGACTACCACCAGTTATGTGGTCACAACACAGATTACTACTGGGCATTGAAAGACAACATTCAACGCATGATCGATGATGGTTCTCTGAAACTAGATAGCATTAGTCCAACGCATCCCAAAAACCAGGCGTTGCACGTGTACAAGGACCTGTTAAATGCAAATAACACACCGTACACAATCAACGTGGTAAGTACGGACGGTGAGAGGAAGGTACCACCCAAACAACCTTTTATTTTATGGGTGCCTACTAGTTCATTGCGGGGGATAGGCTTTTTATCGGTAGCCAGTGGTGTCTCGAGGCCGCCCTTTGTCATTCGGGTGCCTTCTCCAGATTTAACTTAGCCTCGCACTAACAGTAAAGCCACGGCCACATTCGCGCCTACATCTAAAGTGCCCTTCATCCTCAGAGTACCAAAACCACCCACTGCCCCTTTTACGCAGGGGCAAACTCTAACCAAGGCCATCCATCGCCATCCAATAAACAAAGGGAAGGAGACGCATCAGTCAATGCTGCTAAAAACCATACTATGCTAGGCTTCGCTAAGCCCAGGCCCTTGGCCTCTATCCCTACGTCTGCGCCTTCTGGGCAAGAAAAGGGTACAGAAACATAGCCACCTTCCCTTGGCAGGAAGAAAAACAACCCTCTGACTGATGTCATTCTGCCTCGGGAGATTCGTCTCTTGGGATGAATGGAAGAAGATAGAGGGGACAAACAAGCCAGCCGAGAACGGGATCTCCTCGATGTGTTTACACAGGTCAAATAGGCTTTGAAACAAAAAAATACAACGCTGAGCCTCTATGACCTGCTCATGATGTCTCAAAAACACCGTGAGGCCATGGTCCATATGCTGACATCCATACCTGTGGATGAAAGCTTACCAGCAGAGGAGGAAGCGATACACGCTGTCATGTTTCCCTCTGACGCTGAGTGACCTAAACCTACCTCGTTGACCTTTCATGATGAATCCATTAAAGATGATCCTGAGAAAGGTCAAGTGACAACTGAACCCATGTTTATCACCATCTGGGTTGGCCAATATCGGATCCGGAGGGTGCACGTGGACGACGGCACAACTACAAATGTCATCCCTTATCCCATCATGGATAGGTTGGGTCTGGTTGACCAAATCAGTCCCACAACGACAACATGCATAAAGTCATTCAACAGAGCATGGGTTCAAGTCAAAGGGATGGTGCGCATCGAATTTGTGGCAAGGGATCAATTCCCAACAGATGCTACATTCCTCGTTGTTGAGGAGATGTCTGGTTTCAACTTAATTCAAGGAAGGTCCTAGTTAGCCCAACTGAGGATGGTTTCATCACCAATACACCAAGAAATACACCTACACTACGCAGGGGGGGAGGTTGTAATACGCAGTGACAAAATCACCCCTAGGACTATCAACAATATCGAAGAAGAACGAGGTTCAGAGATAGAAACATCCGATGATCAAACCCATCCCCGAATCCCTGAACAAACCGAAACAAATGATGACAGTCTATCCTGGGCCGACCTACCATTTCAGGATGGTGGTATGGAAGAGTCAGGCCACAAATCTCCCCACCCTTACGCATCACTAAACGTAAAGGCCATCAAGAAACAATTGCGAAGTTAGCGATTGATCTGAGTGGCATTTACATGAATCATCATATTTCCACTAGTTGTCCGCTTATGCTTATCAATTTTTTTATTAGTCTTCTTTAACATATACATATGTATTTACGCTTTCTGTCTATTACGCTATTTACATTCCTCATTTCACGTCATTTACGCTCGTTGATTGCTATTAGTCACATTAGCTCAATTACGCAAAAATACACATTATTATCGATTACACTTCCAGACTTACGCAAATCGCCCGCAACGGCCTTAAACTAATGGTGACCTGCAACAGCCTAAAACTAGCAAAGGCCCGTAATGGCCTAAAACTAGTGCTTGCCCACAATGGCCTAAAACTACCTTGTATCTTACACAAACACTACCTGGCAGCCTGCGATGGCCTTAAACTAACAATTCCATTATACAGCAACGCAAACTATCCATAGTCTTTAACAATTCTGCTTATGCTTTGGATGAATAAAGACATAAAAATAAATAATAATAATAATAATAACATTTAAATTCATACAAAAGATCTTATAGCCAAGCTCGCCAACATTCATATGGCCATTGTCTAATTTCATCAATAAAACATGCGTAAATCCTAATTACGCATCCCCCCTGGTGCCACTGTCACTTGTATCCCTAAGGTCTACCTCTAAGCCTAATAAATCATCCTCAAGTGGGTCATCCCTTTTAGAAGGTATTCCTTGGTGAGGAATCTCATCTTCATGAGGACCTCGCTCTAACACCGGCTCCACAAGAGGACAGCTTTTTTCATTATGCTCATCTGCCTATACTTGCTCACCACCCTGTTCACCTTCTTCAACCACTCCTGGTACCTATATACAGTAAACACATCAGTAAAAGCCATCATTGGATAAATTAGAAAATTTGAATTTAATAACACCCAAACTTACTCGCGATGGTCCTGCTTCCGCAGCAAAGGGGAGCTGATCTAAACTGACCCATAGGCGCTGCATAATTTCATCTTTAGTTAATTCAGACCATACTCCATTTCCTAGAGTAGTTCCAACTTTCACCTTCCCCTTTTTCACACTAGTCCATTGAGGTGGTTCAGGGAAAAAAGTAGGGATGGTAGTCTCGCCCCCAGGAAGAGTAATCTCTCTTTCCGGAGATGCGCTTACTATCACTTGCTCCTGAAACTTCTCAAAAGCCTTGGATGCGCCAATGACGTCGAGGAATACCCTTAAGGATTGAGCTTCAATGGCAGAATCTCTATAATGCTGACAATAAGTGAGACTCTCTCGCTTATACAGATGCTTATGATCTTTTTCTTTCTTCCCCCACTCTTGCACACTTGCACAAAAATCCTTCCAGTCTTGGCTTTTCTAAGCTAACAGCTCTATTTGCATCCTCTGCTCCACCAACTCCCAACTGGTTTGCACGCTGTTCCTGACTATGGTCCAATAGCGAGAGTAATTAATAACAGTTGTATGCCAATCCTCTGCACCTATTTCCGACACTTGCAGGAATTCGCATCGCGATTTTAAGTCTCCGACCTCTTTGACTAGAGACACAGTTTCCCTCTTTGACCTCTACAACCTTTTCCAGAGGTCTTCATTGACATTTTTACTCTCCCACAAGGAGCGAGTCAAGCGCAACTCACATTTACGCATCTCTTCATATGTTGCATGGCATGACCACCTCGTCTGATGAAGGCTCCATTGTGTCCAAGTCAATGGGTTCCGTAGGGTCCCATCGAAGGCGAGCTCCTGATAACAAACATTATCAAAACATAAATAAAACGTTACAACTATATAATAAAATAAGCGTACAATAGCAGCAACATACTAGCACTAGGATCAATGTGCTCGAGGCACTTGATCATATCATTAACAACGCCTTCCATGAAGGTAAAATTGTCAAGAAATTCTTCCCACGCTCTACTTACAATGGCGGACGTGGATACACCTTCTTCATCTGTAGCGTAATTAAGTTAAAATTTCTATTGACAAAATTCTTTAAAAATTCTAATATGCTAATTACCTCTCCCTGTTATGGTGGGAGGTGCGTCAACATTTTCCTCCTCTCTCTCTTCACGTACAAGGTCCTGTGCGTCGCTTATTCTAACAGCTGGGGCCTCCTCTTCCAAAATTGGGGCCCCTTCTCCACGTCGTAATACCACCGCCCCTGTTTCAAGGGTCAACCGCTCCGCAGGCCTCACTATTCATATCACATAACGCATTTAAATGATTCAAAATACACTGAATAGAGTTGCGTAATACAGTAATTGCCATAACTACATCTTTACACTTACCAGGCGGAGGTTTACTTTGCTGAACTCTAACTTGTACAGTATGGCCTGTGCCACTTGCTAGTTCCACAGGGGCCTTGGTTAGCTGAGGACATTTATGCTGAGCTGAAGTGTCTACGATCTCCATCGCCAGGCATTTCCCTTGTGAAGCATCTCCAGTGTAAGTGGGAATCACCCTGCCTACGCTTTCAGGGCCCCGTACTCGAGACACCGCCAAATCCCTTATCGTTATAGATAGAGACTCGCCAATCCCTTCCAGGGGATCCTATCCTTGAGTAGTGCCAAAAATATGGGTAATCCAAGGTTTGGATAGCTGGTCTCGATCTTACTGTACCTACACCCCATTCCTTTGGATAACCAAAAATTTGGCAAAACACCGAAGGCAAGCTATGAAGAAGGCGAAATGCATGCTGAAACAAGACTCAAGCTTCTGATGAAGCCTGATCATTTCAGTGTGTAACCCTTCAGCAAAATAGCTTGCCCAGTCAAACTGGGTCCCTTCCTCCATAACCTTCTGCATGATACAGGTCTATTCTATGGTAAAGAACCTCCCCTGTAAGAGTGTTTTGGGGAAAGCTTGGGCCTGGAACAGGGGATAAATCATCTTGGTGATCTCTAGTTTGATCTTTTCACAAGGGATCCCCTTAGCCTCCTTCTTCGTCCCTAGCCACTCCTCCAGCTCCTTCTGACACTTGAGACTCCTCTTCACTTTTTCCTCAATGGGAAGGCCATTGGAGGGGACGCCAAAGAGGTCTGCAAATAGCTGAGCGTCAATATCAAAATTTACACATACGTGATGCACGCACATGCAAAAACGCTCAGCCCTCTTGCTGAAGGAGTTGACCAGGGTTAACATTTCACTGGCAGGGACATCAGGGGTTATGGCCAAAAATAAATGCATTAGCCTAGCTTCCCGCAGCTTGGTGACCAATGCAATTGGGGCCGCCACATGGCCGAGCCAACGTTGTGCCTCCTTGATGTCGCCATAGCGGAAGAGGAGGGTATTAGCCTCGCAGCTGGAAATTGTAAGGGTAATCTCCCGGGATTCCCTGACTGAACAATGCAAGACACATGTCGAAAACATTATTACACAACATTCAAGATTCACGATTACATACGCAATAATAAAATATGCAGTAATTTCACCAGGTCCAAATGGCAAAGGAAATGAAGGAAGTTTCCTCTGCACGTCTGCGACTGTAAGGGGAGGGTCCAAAGTCCATTCTTCATGTAACCACCCGAGATTCTGGCAATTCTGGAAGGAATCAGCATAACGGGTGGGGTACTCATGAATGTCAAAGGAAATCTGCCCCATTACACCAACGCGTATGTTGCTAGTCGAGGTAAACGCCTTTATTGCCGTCTCGATCCAAGTTAATGTATCATTATCACCTACTAACTTGTTCTCATGGATAAAAAACCTGTATCATATGACGTATTCTTATCTTATGCTTTACAAATCTAGACAATAGACACATAATGACTATACCGCCAACAAAAACAACTTACCCGCCCGAATAATACACTATGATGGGCCACGAAAAAAGTATTGTACGTGTGGTAATAGCTAAACTGGGCCATTTCCCATATCCAACTTAAGCACCTCAACCCTCTGGCGCTAAGTTCACGGTCCTAGGGACGACCAGTGTCGATAGCCCTATTTGTCAAGAAAGCCAAGATTCCTTGCGTAGAACCCACTAACAGGTGTTCCAAACTGGTGCCAGCAATATCTTCCGACAAGTGTGACCATACAATAATGTTGTAGTTATGCAGTAAAAACTGTAGAAACTCCAGCGCACCCTTTCGGAACCATATGGCCCTCCCATGCAATCGAGTCTGAGGGGGAGGAACATCAGGTACGATTGGGTTTATACAACATAAAACCCCAACTATATCTAAGACGATTAAGATAGGTTTTAACATGATACTGTACAAAGAAAATAATAAACACATTAACGTCTAGATTCAAATTTGCATGCTTAAATTATAGAAAATCTACAAATTACGCTTAGCTATTCATGCCGAAATCGCCTAAACCTTTGCAACAGTACAAGGTTTGTCCCTGACAATCGCGATAGACACAATCCTATTGTATAAACCCTCATTTTAACATGAGGTCTATAGTCTAAAACTCTAATTTACGCAGATGACACTACAGGAATAAACACTATAAAAAAAGAGACATATCATTAAAAACAATGTGAATAACCAAGGGATGGCCTACCGATTCAAAGGCGTAACGTCTCTCACTTCGACCATGGCTTGCAAGGCATGCTGCAGGCTCCCTTCTACTTCATCAATCTTGGCCAATTTCATGTTCTTTCCTCTTACTTTTGGCGCCATTGTTGCAGTTCTAATTCACACTTGCACACTTTCACGCCTTTATGACTAACATGCTGTAATCTTTCGCTCTTCCTCCTTCTCTCTGTAATAGCTGAGAATTCAAATTCACAATAACCAACAGCCTATTTTCAATAGGGACTACCTATTTATATGAAAAATTAACTGACTTGACACCTGATTTCAGCAAGACTTGCCCAAATGCTGGTGTCAGTATGAGCTGGAACCTGAAAATCAAGCCATTAATTGCGACAAATATCGCATGCATTACAGTCCGAAATGACCTTAAACTACTATATTTTATCTCCTCATAATCAGGTTGCATTAATTACAGACTGTTTACGAAATTTAAAATTCATTTAGCTTTACGCTCAGTAACGTCACATCACATCCTTTAGACTAAACCAAGTGTTATTCGTTAAATACTTATCGCATCAAAATTAGCATCTTTCTAATTACTTTCGTATTTGATGATTTTGCAGGACAATTGACAAATGGATGAAAATTTATCTACGCTCCTAGTTTTAATAGGCCCATACAAGAGAGTAGTTAGACAATTCGATTTTACACTAGTAGAAACTAACCCTTTCCTCGATGACGTAACCATAGCCACGTCGGAAACGTCTCCAGAATGGCCAGAACAATCGACATGCATGCTAGACCTGGAGGCTGGAGACATAACTGAAGACCTCCTCAGCGAGGTTTCTGCCATTACACATAGAGGTGAGTCCAAAACTCTTAAGGTTAGTTCTCTACTAGACCAGAAAACGCATGACACTATAAAACAGGTCCTCCAGGACAACGTCATAGTATTTGCATGGTCATACGAAGACATGCTGGGATTAGATCCAAGGTTAATTCAACATAACATAATCTTAGACCCGCATATCAAAGCAATTAACCAAAAAGCATAAAAAATCAAACCAGAGATCACACTAGCAGTGCGTGATGAGATCACCAAACTGTATCAGGCTGGTTTCATCTGCGCAGTCGATTACTCGGATTGGGTATCTAACATTGTAGTTGTCCCAAAGAAGACCAGAAGCATACACATCTGTATAGACTTCTGAGATTTAAACAAGGCCACAATCAAGGATAACTTCCCACTACCGAGTATTAACCAACTAGTCAATACAACAGCTGGGCATGCGCTTCTATCCTTCATGGATGGCTTTTCAGGCTATAATCAGATTCGCATCAACCTAGAACATCAATTGACCACAACGTTCATGATGCCCTAAGGCACCTTTTGCTATACCATGATGCCTTTTAGCTTGAAAAATGCCAGTGCGATGTATCAACAGGCTATGACATACATCTTTAGATATTACCTCCTAGGAAGACTGAATGATTATGTTGATGATATAGCTGTCAAGTCTATGAAATCAGAAGATCATTCAGAGGACCTAGAGTTAGTACTCAAAAGATGTTCCAAATACGACCTCCGGCTCAACCCAAAGAAGTGCGTATTTAGAGTCAAAACCGGACGCATGCTGGGGTTTGTGGTTTCAGAAACTGGCATACGAGTAGACCCTGATAAGGTCAAAGCCATTGTCGAGTTAATGCCTCCCACAGATCTTAAGCAATTACGCAGGTTACAAGGACGATTACAGTTTATCAGGCGGTTCATCTCGAGAATAAACTACACCCTATGCAGCATCTCCTTAAGAAAGGTCTTGATTTCGAGTGGACAGACGATTGCCAGCGTGCGTTTGACAACCTAAAACAGGAACTCCAACACTTGCCAATGGTATTCCCGCCACAAAGGGATCAACCATTTTACATCTACCTCACAACTTTAGACGTAGCCTTAGCTGCATTACTCTGTCAAAAGAGGGATGATGGGTCAGAAGTACCCATCTACTACTTGAGTCATGCTCTATGTGCATATGAAACGAGGTACAACGAAGTAGAGCATAACTGCTTAGTGCTAGTATTTACGCTCAAGAAGTGTAGACATTATCTTTTTCGTAGCCAAGTTAACATCATCTGTAAAAATAACATCCTTAGGGCCATTACGCATAATCTATACGAAAGTAGTAAAATAGCTCGTTGGAAAACTATCACGGCAGAATTCGATCTGCATTACGTTGGTCAATCTTCTACGAAAGGCCAAGCGATAGCTGACTAATTAATAACATTGCCTATTGATAGTCAAGCAACTATAGAGCCTGAGTTTCTAGATGAACATGTACATAGCTTAAGCCCTGTCCTAACAGGCCCCGAAGCAATGTTATATTTCGACGGAGCTTCAACCGTTAGAGGCGGCAATGCCGCCACAGTTATTACGCTATCACCTGAGGATGTGCATCTTCACGCTTATCACTTGACCTTTCTTAGTACGAACAATGTGGCAGAGTACGAGGGGCTCCTCAGGGGATTACTAATTGCCAGAGAACTTGATGTTCGACACTTGGCAATTAGGGGTGATTCGATGCTCATTATAAATCAAATCATAGGAGTATACGCCTACAAGGCTACACATTTATAGCCCTACTACGACATGGCTAAAGATATTCTGAAGCAATTCATGACCATCGATGCCCAACACGTGCCACGAAATGATAACACATTGGCCGATGCACTAGCTACATTGGCTTTAAACGTGCCATCACATCTGTTCAACACTTGTCCTGCTTTAATAATGGATTGTACAGGTCCTATCATTCAGGCAACTCAAATATCTTCACTGCTTGAGGATAGCACACCAGAGTGGTATGACAACATTAAGACTTACCTCTTACATGGCGAACCACCACACGAGTTAACATGCGCACAGAAAGATGCTATTCGCAAGCGAGCTAGGTAGTACGTCATCATAGGAGATAGCACCCTCTGTAGATGTTCTTTTGATGGAGTACTGCTTACTTACGTCAACAGAGATTAGGCACAACACATAGTAGGTGAGGTTCACGAGGGATTATGCGGAGGACACGTAGCACCGTGAGCCATGGTCTCTAAAATCTGTCGCTTAGGGTATTACTAGCCTTACATGGAAAAAGATTGTCTGACAAAGGTTAAAACATGTAACACGTGTCAGCATTACGCAAATCTTATACACGTGTCATCCACAGAATTACACACAACTCAGATAACATGGCCATTTCAACGATGGGGACTAGACATCATAGGGCCTATCACACCAAAATATTTTGCAGGTTATAGCTTCATAATTACCGCTACTGAGTACTTCACAAAATGGGTAGAAGCTATTCCTTTATGGAAGATCACATCTCAACAAATTTTCTATTTCATCCTAAACAACATTGTAACCATATTTGGTCTCCCGATGACTATCGTGACTGATAACGGGCCACAATTTAGTAGTACGGAAACTAAATCCTGCTGTGATAGCCTTGGCATTAAATAATCTTTTTCCTCACCCTATTACCCGCAAGCAAATGGTCAAGCTGAAGCCACAAATAAAGTCATCATCAATCTGCTCAAGAAAATGCTCAATAATAACAAGAGACGGTGGCATGAAAAGATCCTCTATGTGCTATGGACGTATCACACTACATGTAGGACGGCTATAGATAGTATGCCAGCCTAGTCTACGAATCTGAGGTAGTGCTATCACTTAAATTACAAGTTCCTTCTCTAAGAATGGTCCTCTCCACGATTATAAATGAGGCTCAACAAACCGAATCTCAGATCATGGATTTGGATTCAGTCAAGGAGAAGCGAATACAGATGCTTGATACCATCGAAAAGTATCAAGATAAGCAGAGGCAGAAGCATCGCCATAATCTGCAACAGTGTTCGATCAAGAAAGGAGATTTAGTTCTCAAGGCCATTCGCGAACCAATGGGCAAATTCTCTGCAAACTGGGAGGGCCCTTTCTTGGTGGCTGATGTGTATGGCAATGGAGCATTCAAGTTAGCGGATATCAACGGCAACGAGTTATTGAATCCTGTAAATCATATATATCTGAAGTGGTATTACATCTAAGTGCATTTCCAGTGTTAACATCAGGTATGAAAATAACCATTTTCTATGATGCTAAACTGGCAACAATTGTCCGCTACGACTTAAAATTGGCATTTCCTTCATGCATCTGCCATGACACTAAACTGGCAATGATCGTCTACCATGACGTAAAAATAGCAAGTTGCAACCATCTGCTACAATGTAAAACTGGCAGTGTTGTAGAGGTCTGCCAAGACGAAAAACTAGCATCTTTTGCACACGTCTTCCACGACGCTAAATTGGCACCGACTGTCCGCCATGAGACAAAACTGGCACAGGTAAGTAGTCGTCTGATGAGATGTAAAAATAGCACAGATTTGTCCCTGGGTCATGACATGAAACTGACATCCACAACACGGTCTGCTGAGACTATAAATCAGCTCTACCACCATTCGCTATGACATAAAAATAGAATTTCTCAGTCCGCCCAAACTTTAAACTGGGACCATGGTCTGCTGAGACTTAAAACTAGCAACGACAGTCTACCAGAACTTAAAACTGAGACTTACAGACCACCATCATGCAAATCAAGAAAGCATAATCGTCTCCATGCGGCTGCAAAACAAATGGGGTGGGATGTTGGGACAGCCCCAGCATCACTACCTCATAGGCATTCTGCTAATTTCTTGGATGTGCTGAAAGGCATACTACTGACCCCTCAAAGATGCTGTCACTGCACACACTACAGCGGTGGCACCTCTGAAAGTTTAGTTTCATCGACCGGAGCCCCGAAGGAGTTCTCGTCAACAACGACTTTGGGGATTGCCGCTAATCATCACTATCAGACTCTGGCTTCACAAATTCACCTAGCTGGTTCTTTGCATAACCAGTCAGGTGCTCTAAGTTTGATGTTCTTTGGCGGTGATATGTTGGGCCTAGCATCAATGTTGAAGACTCTAGGCTCGTGCTACAGTTCCTCCTTCACGGCCCATTCACTTTATCTCACCTCAAATAGTACTTGTTTCAACAACCTCGCCGATAATTCGCACGAGCAATGGTATCCTCTATTTTCTTCTTTGGTTGTAGGTTTCTTATTACGAGGACGTCATTCGAAGGTGCGTTCATCTAAGTGGTGTAGTATCGATAGCGTTTTGAGATGGTTGCTTAAGTTAACCTGTCCACTCGGGGGTGCATCCTTGTGTTCCTCATGATCGTACCCCTAGCCCTTATCACTATCCTTAACTATCCCATCTGCTTGCCTTACGCAAAACGTGAAACACTTTCCGCATCTGCATTACACTCAAGTCCATGAACTGGTGTAATGCAACTCACCTAGTGGATGGCAAAAAAAAATGGGGGTTGGCAAAATGGGTGAAACACATCTCACCCAAGCCGTGCAGATGCAACACAATTCATCTATGCAAGCCCCTTCATCTACAAAATGACAGCATAACTCCATGTGAACGCAATCGCAGGAGAAAGCCTGAGTGCTTATGCATGAGAAAGCTATCCCTACTCATTTGGGTCTTCCCTGAATCTCATTTGAGTCTTCCCCAAACCTGTTTCCTCCTATACTATCCTATCTCCTATTTCCCTCATCTCTGCACCTCTATGTTGACAGGGCGATACTTGAGTAACCATTGATGAACATTGTTGGTACTTTTACCTATCTGGTGTTTTGTATTCTTTGTCGACGTCTTTTGGGCAAGCCCTCTAACCATCAACAAAGAGGGGCAATTAAAACACCGTAGAAATTGCGAATTGGCCTCAGGCGAAGATTCGCGATTCAGGCGGAAGTTTGTGACAGAAATTCAGAAGACAGAACAAAGCAAAGAGGCATGCAGCATCCAGTCTCTGAGTTTCTCACAGATTTTAACCTTACTTTATTTTCTCTCTTTATGCTACATTACACAACATAGCGTAGTGTCTCTTAGCGTAACTCTGTTTAGCGTAGCTCGATATCAGAAAGTAACTTACTTCGGCAATTTTAACAAAGTCTAAAGTTTAAAACTTGTCGCATATTTGGCTAAGTTCTTAGCTCAGGGCTGAGTTTACGCTCCGTTACGTAGAGTAGCGTAACGAGCTTCAAGAAAAGCAAAGTCAGAGTCAAAGGAAGCGCAACAGATTGATTCATTCTTTTTTTGCAGATTGGTCGCTTTACACTCATTACGCTATGCAGCGTGGACAAGCATAATTTGTTGTAAAGTTGACCATTTTTACGCTCATTAAACTACGCAGTGTGGACAAGCGTAATTTGTTGTAAAGTTGACCATTTTTATGACCATTTTTACGCTCATTACGCTACGTAGTGTGGACAAGCGTAATTTGTTGTAAAGTTGACCATTTTTATGCTCTATTACGCTTTGTGATGTAAATAAGTGTAAAAAAGCTGGCACCAAATACTCCCATGCTCTATTACACTCTGCCACGCGATGCAGTGTAAACAAGTGTAATACAGTGTAAAGCCGGTTAAAGTAGTTACGCATTTGCTATCCACATGCACAATACGCTGATAAGTGTATTGTGCGTAATCATGAAGCAGCTTTGGCAAAAGTGTTGACAGCACATGTTGCAATGTGATGCGACATAGCCAGTTTCAACATAAAGTTGGTCAAGTCAACGGTATTTTGAAGGTTCGAAACACGTGTCATCAACGCCATACCTTCTCCACATGCTGTCGAACTTATAAATACTCCAGTTAGTGAAGAAACAAAGGGGGGGCATCTTTGACTTTTGGCAATTATCACCTTCAAGCAGAGATAGCAGACATTTTGAGCATTGACAGCAGGAACGATCAGTCCTTTGCCAAAGATACAGTTCTCTCCATTGGTGATTATTGGCAGTTTGAGCAGAGACTACCGAAGGCAAAAAGAGCAGATCAGAGATCGAGAGATCACCTCGTGCAGTTTGTAAGGTTTATTGATCAGAAACATTTGATCAATAAACATCAGAGCTTGACCTTCCTTGCATCCCATCTATGGCTTACGTGGTAGATCGAAATCCATTCTGTACTCCTTGTTGAACATTTTTCTTGTTATTTTATGTATACTTCGCACAAGATAAGCGGAGTGTTCCATTTAGAACTTTGTATACAATATACTCAGTTTTCGGGTCAAAACGCAGATCTTGGAATTACGCATTTTCTTAAATCTAATCCATCACTAATCATGATGCAGTCATGGACCAAATGTCCACAA
The DNA here is from genome assembly GCA_015680685.1 of Gnetum montanum. Taxonomy (NCBI): domain Eukaryota; kingdom Viridiplantae; phylum Streptophyta; class Gnetopsida; order Gnetales; family Gnetaceae; genus Gnetum; species Gnetum montanum. The sequence goes on from MNCI01027497.1 coordinate 123,848, forward strand.
AGTTAACACAACTCATATTCTAACCCATTGTACATTTCAAAACCAAGTGTATGAGAAACAAACTATCTACATAGCCACCACTAAACTAGAAGACACCTAGTGACTTGAAAATAAAAGTGTAACACTATTTCATAAATACATGGAGCCTACCTTCCCACTTATTAATTCTTATCATGGTCAAAAGCTTAGTTGTGGGGGAGATGCCCCTCCTAAAATTAAAAATTAATAAATTTTTTTCATCTTTATTTTTTCACATTTTTTAGATACAATTTTTTCCATCCTTTTCAAGTTTTTCCACACTTTGTTTTTAGTTCCTTTGTTAGTAATCTCGAGTGTAAATAAAATGACAAGATGTAGCCTAATGACGTGAGTTTTTCTCTATGTTGTCAAAGTCATGAGCGATTAATTATTTGGACAGTGAGGCCACATCATACATCTATCCATCCCATTAATAAGAGGTTCTTACCATGGTCATAATATTATTCTTTTCCATCATCAAACTAAGAATAAACTCATAATCATTGTGCCTAGATAGAAAAGTGAAGAACCAAGGAGGAATGTAAAGGATGTGACATAAAGGGAATGCATGGAATCTCTTTGACCACTTCTATATGTTCTGTCATGTTTCTAAGGTTGTAATTATATCCTTGTAGATCCAATGAAAAATGGGAGTAAGAGTAAAATAAGTGCTACCATGTCACTAGAAAGACATGTTATCCAAGCTTGAAGGTAGTCCTCTGGTAAGGTTGACATAGATAAAAATAAAATAAATAAGTACAAAATAAATTTCTAATGGTTCCACTAGAAACACATGTTACCCATGCCTAAAGGTTGGTGGCTGCTCCGAAATCCATCAAAAAAAAGTGCCATGGATAAACTCCTTCCTTAGACAAAGTGCCAAGTGATGATACTCCCTTGCAACGATGGTAGTCTTATGGTTGTAAAGCCAAGAGATAAAAGAATGTGATGTCATTGGAAAGTGGTTTGGACTTGGTTTGAATCTTGAAAAGAAGGGCTAATTATTACTTTAACTATTAATAACACACAATAATTCATTATGCTTATGGTAAGGCACCTTATGTCCCAATTTCTACAATCCTTTCTAAAATCATCTCATCTCACTATTCCTATGATCGTAACTTGTTGGTTTGTGTAACATAGAGTTATTCTCTCAAACTAATTGTTCTAACATGTGTGTTTTGTTAAATAGATATGCATTACATTCAACCCCTTTGGTGTCTATGAACATTTTTAGGTGTGGTTATACAAGGGCATTAAGGGTTGAAGCCTACTTTGGGGAGGACCCACTTATATAACTATTGTAACTTGTACTTGTCTAACACAACCACATCATCTTGAACCTTCCAAGTGCATAAATGTCAATTTCAAAACCTTCCCTTATCATACAACGTATCTATTCTATATCATAAATTCAATACCCATTTCTTACATCTTCCAAAGCTTTTAATTCCTTCAATTCTGTTTTCCAATATTACCAATGCCCAAATATGTATTTTCTCACTTATCCCAAAACTTTAAACTCTACATGAAATCTTCCAACCAATCACAAAGCTTCATTTTTCTTGACAATTGTTCCCATGAAATGCAAATCTAAGGCCTCCAATATTGGCTACCTGATATTGGAGGGGAGTTGATATTGGATACCTAATATCAGATCCAACAAAAACTATAAATACATCCATAGTGATTCTTTAGAAATCATTTTCATCAATTATAGATAAGGGAATTTTGCTTTTCTCTCTCTCAACTAACAGCTTTGTGCATCTAACTTCATATGTGATATCTAGGTTCATATCACTTTGATTTCCATGGTTTTTGAACCTATTTGATCCCAGAGTGTTCAATTTAGTTGGGGGTGCTTATGTGGAAAACTTGTGTTAATTTTTCAAAATTTTCTATCATTCAAAAGGTATTATAAGGCTAAGAATGTTGAAAAACTTAAGTTTTTTAATGAAAAATCAATTGTATGCATGCCATAACCTTTAATTAATACCCCTAAGGAATCATAACCATCATTATAAGCCATACATAAGGAAAAGGAAGTCAATTATGAAGGTGATGAGTCATGATTTTCCTAGTGAAACACCACAAAATTTCAAGCTTAGTACTTCTCCAACAAGTACCAGGCTAAGTCATGACGTTCCTCAGCATGGCTGAAGCTTGAGGACCCCGTAAATAGCTTCAAGCAGAGTCAAACTCAACAAGAAGTAGGTCCCTGGGACTCATAGATGACCACGACATCTGCTATCAAACCTGGCAACTTCGGAGCTTGAAATACTTAGTTTACACTAAGTATGTATACTCAGCGTATATGCCCAACATATACACGTGATACTCACAGTGTATACACCCAGCGTATACACCCCAGATTGCATCCCTAGTGTATACGCCTAGTGTATATGCCCAGCATACATGCTCAGCGTATACGCCCAGCGTAGACGCCTCACATGTACGCTCAGTAGGTACAACTAAAGTATACACCTGGCACGTAATCCCCGAAGATGGCATGGAAACATCACTGCAGAGCAAGGTTTGGTACAAGGCAACAACTCACACGAGCAGAGCAACCATCAGCGTATACGCCTGGTAGACAGCGTATACACCCAATCCAAGAATGAAGACTCATACCACACCCTTAGCCCACAAACTTATATAAACCCATTGTTTCACCCATTCATAGGTGAAACTACGTCCCTCCAGCCATCTAGAATCACACAAGCACATGTGCCTCAACAAGACGCAGCCGCTCTCATCCCCATTCCTCTAGCAAACGATGTTCAAGTCAATATGCTTCCCCTCGCAATTCCTCCTGCCACTACAGCACCCCCATTCTTACAAATGCAACCCCCTCAAAACAATGTAGGAGTGACCTTCCCACCCTGCATGATCGGGATGCCGCATGTGATACTGGCATTTATGTCTGCCCATTATATCCCCCGGGTCCAAACTCATGGAACCCCTTTTACCATTGTAACTCAACCAGTTCAGGGGATTCCTACACAAAACATGACCGGGCAATGGGCATCGATTGGTGCTCAACCACATCAACCCCCTCACTACAACATACCACCTCACAAAATTTCATCGGTCAACATCCCCCAAACACAACCACAAAAATAGAAACCCCTTGCTCACAATATGCTGCCTTTGATACCACTTGCTATAAATATTCTACAAGTACAACTGCCAACTACACAGCTTTCAGCCTTCCAACCTACTATCCAACAATCTAATCCGTACACTGTACCACATCCCCAAGCTGCCACATCACCTAGCACTCAAGACTGGATAGATGCTAAAAAACTAATGCAGGAACTAACTGATGAGGTCAAACGCCTCAAAACAGCCACCGACGGAGAGTTAAAGGTAGTGCACTTTTACCACGATGACCCCATCAGCTCTTCCATTTTGCCCCTAACCTTACCCAAAGGTGTATCATTGCCTACGCTAACTAAATATAATGGGGAGACAGACCCCAACGCTCATCTTATAACATTTAGACTAGAATGGGCATTACTTCAAGCATGGCCACATGCCATTTTGCGAGTGTTCCCTATGTCTCTTGCAGGGAGAGGACTTGATTGGTATCGGGCCTTGCCAAGAAACTCGATATTTTCTCTAGAGGAGTTGTTACATCAATTCGTTACCAGGTTCAAGTATAACTTGAAACCTGAAGCGACACTTGACAGTCTTATATAGGTCAAACAAGCACCTCTAGAACCCATACAAAAATTCATCCAAAGGTGGAGTGCTGCTTTCAATAAGCCACACGAGCCGATCCCCTAGACGTATTTGCTCCCCATTCTAAAGTGGTCTGTCAACGACTTTTTCAAATCCAAGTTATATTATCTCAATGCGCGTAACCTCAATGAAGCCTTTGTACAGATTAAAAACATAGAGGAGGTGGCCCAAAATAGCCACGATCCTACATATGTAGCCTTTAAGAATCAACACAGTAAAAAAGATAAAGAAAAGGCTAAAATAACTATAGCAGCATTGGCAAAAATACAGCAAGCAAACATGGGACAACAAAGCAAATTGCCTATTGCCCCTACTAATTACAATAAACCCACTCCTATGACCACACCAGAATCGTCCTCGTCACAAAACCCAACATGCCGAATCGTACAAGAAACTTTGAAAGGAAAGAACCCTCCCAATACACACCACTACCTATGAAACCATCGCAGTTATTTGACCAACTCCTGAAGGCTGGGTTAATGAAACACAAACAGTTATCCCCTGCCACTATCCAGATACATGATCGATTCTGTCAACTAGTTCAGAACCCAAGCTTAGCAATGCTGGATGAACCCCCAGTACCAAAAGGTTTTAGAATGGATCGCTTTTGTGACTATCACCAACGTAATGGGCATGGCACGGATTACTGTTTCACCCTAAAACAAGACATACAACGAATGATCGATGGAGGTCAAATCACTTTCGATGAGGCCAACCCGGTCCAACCGCAGAACCAGGCCATGGGTGTCTATAAAGACCCTCTGAATACTAAAGAAGCACCATATGTTATTAACACAATCTACCTAGATAATGAACCTAAAACACCTAGCATTAACACCGTCTACTCTAAACATGAACAACAAATTCCTAACAAGCCATTTGTAGTGCGTTTCCTCCCACTGCATCAACATCCATGCCTCAATCATCATACACCCCGCATCAGCCATCTATCATCCAAGTGCCCCCTGCCGTAGCAACTTCTAACACACCGACCCGCGAAAAACCATACATGGTACGCGTACCTTCCATCGCTGCTACCGCAAACTCACCAACACCTCCTATTCGGCCTGCCCCTTACGTAGTCCGAGTACCACCCGCAGTCGCAACAGCGGAGGTACAACCTCCAGCTAGGCCGACTCCATACGTCATTAGGACACCCGAAAGACCTAGTGATCACCAACCCTCTAATTCCCAGACACAAAATAAACCAAGCCCCTATGTCATCAAGGTGCCTAGCCAGTCTGGTACCCAACCGCAAGCGACTATCCAACCGCAACCCTGCCCAACTCCATACGTAGTACGAATCCCAAGGCAACCTGAGGTCTCAAAACCAACCATGCCCCCGCGTCACACACGAGAAAGCTTAGCAGATAGGCTTACACGCGAATGCTTGGAAAAGGAGCGTCAACAGCTAACCTTAGGACCTCCTAAACCTACTCCATTAAATGTGATACCCATGACACAGCCTAGCGATAAACCAAATATAGGTCACGAGGTGGAATCATCCAGAAAACATGATACGCCCAAATCAACAATTCCAAAAAATAATGATGATAAACCAACGATGCACAAAATAAAATTGTTGGGCCCAATGGACCAAGTCACTGCCAATAAACACGCGCCCAACAGTAGAGACCTAGCAACAGCCCTAACACAGGTCACACAAGCACTCAAGCAAAAGAATACTTCACTCAGCTTATATGACCTAGTTTTAACATCCCAAACACATCGCGAAGCTTTGGTGCACATGTTAACATCTATCCCAGTGAGTGAGGACTTGCCTCCAAATGAACCTTCAATTCATGCAGTAATGTACTCGCCTCAAGGATCAACTTCCAAGTCACTAAGTTTCCACAATAACAACATTAAGTTGGATGAGAAAACGGGAGAGATAACAACAACCCCTATGTTTATAACAATAAGAGTAAACCAATTCAAGATACATAGGGTCCATGTGGATAACGAAGCTACCACAAATGTAGTCCCATATCCCATCATTGAACAACTGGGGCTCACAGAGCTAATCAGACCAACCACCACCACATGCTTGAAATCATTCAGCGGGTCACACGTGATAGTCAAAGGCACCGTGACCTTAGAGTTCATAGCAGGGGACCAATTCCCCACATTTACCGACTTCATAGTAATCGATGAGATGCCAGGATTCAACCTAATATTAGGAAGGCCCTGGTTAGCCCAACTAAAAGCAGTCTCATCCCCTATACACCAAGAGATTCATCTGCCTTATGAAGGGGGTGAAATCATCATACATGGGGAGGCTACTACACCCATCATCTCATCATACATAGACACAGACCAAGGCTCAGAGGTTAAGCTCAAAGAGCCCAGATAGCATGGCATAAATGAACAACAACCAACAAGCGATAATCCTTTAAACATAGAAGAAAACCCACCCAAAACAAAAATACCCGGGCCTGACATTGTAAATACGCAACCTCACTTAGAGACCACAACTGACACAGAAACCATGATACATCCCGAAGCGCAAGAAAATACTAACGCGGAAACAATTCCATTAGACATCCCTTGGGCTAAATTACTATTCAACATGATCAGCGAAGGGGACACTGAATATAGAATCATACCCGCTAACTCTACTCCCAACGTTAAAATGTGAAAACTCAAAAAATTACTAAACAGATAAATAACAAAAAGCAAATGGTTCGAAATGACGTTAAACTACAACTAGTCTGGAACGACGTTAAACTATCATGTCCGCAATGACATAAAACTAGCCACGATTAGAAAGGATCGGTCAGCCGAGAAATCCACTTGTGTCATTCGAAACGTCCCTTACTTACACTGGGACCCGAAATGGCCTTAAACTACGCATATGGCCCTAAATGGCCCTAAACTAGTGCGAATCTAGCCCAAAATGGCCTTAAACTAGATCATCCACTTATATTTTGTTTTCCTCTCCAATTCTGACTCATTGTTCAAATTTACGCTTGCATTGCCATGTTGTCAATAACAATTTTTGCGATTATCTTTCATTTATCATTATACTCTAACTTATAATTACATCCGTGCATTACACTTAAACCATAAAAACAAACCAAAACATTTTACATTACCGTGTCATGTTTGCAATTAAACCCAAAATCAACAAAAAAAAAATTATACATGAAATTATGTACAAATACAAGAGTTGACTGGTTTCATTCATCTCAATTTACAATTCCCGTATAAATTTGAGTAAGAATAATTTCACAAAAAAAGCTAAACATCAGGGATAGGAGGATCACCCCCTTTGGGCCTGCTGGCATCCTGAGCCCCCACTCCACTGGGGCTAGCTTCCTGAACATCATCATCGCCTTGATCCTATAAAATGTAAAGGGAGCAATCAACATAAGGATAAAAGAAAAAATTTCAAACATTTTGCAGTGAACGAATTTCATACTAACAAAATGCTTACCGTAGGGGATCCCCCTAAGCCAAATTCTAGTCGACGAAGGATTTCCTCTTCCGAGACATTGGTCCAATCGGTCACATCAAGGCCTAGGTCGACATCTACCAAGGTCTTCCCCTTGTCAACAGCTGACCAAGTGGGATGTTTTAAAGAGAATTCACCCATCGACACCTCCCCAGAAGCGGTTGTAATCACCATTGTGGGTGATTCCATCTCAACAGTTGTGTTTTGAGCAAAGGTATTGAATGCAAAGCGTAGACCCAGACCCTCCACAAACATTTCGAGTTGGCACTTTTCAATGGATACTACCTTCAAAGGTTTCTTATAATGATGTTTGTGGTTCTTTTCATCCTGACCCCATTTTTGTACCTTGGAAGCAAAATCTTTCCAATCTTGGCACTTGAGGTTTAGCAGATCCACCTGGGCTTTACGCTCTGCTAGTCTCCGTGTCAGTGACACGTGGCGATTGAGTAGGTTCCAGTATCTAGTATACGTGACCTCGGAAGTCCACCAAGAGTGATCACCACTTAGTTTAGTGGAGGTGAACTCATACCGAGCCTTGAGATCATCACACTCAACTGACAACTCAGAAACTTCCTTCTCCTTTGCTTGAATTTGTAACCATAACTATTTGATGGAATGCCTACAGGTCCACAGCGATTTGGCGTTGTGAACGAGACCTTCCGCCACCTGCTCATAAACTGGCCTTGGTACCAGCTTAACTTTTGGGGATAGTGTGGGCAAACTCTCTATGCTAACTATCTCAGAAGGATCCCACCTTAGTTTAGCACCTATGCACACGAAAAGAACAAACGCTAAAATGACAAAAATAGGGTGTGAAACTCTAAAGTTGAAAACAACTTGAAACATATATACTTATCTCAGGGTGGACTTCCTAAATTCGTTCAACAACTTCCTTAGTGATACCAGCCACAAAATCCATTTTACTTGGCATCTCTATCCAAGTAAATGGCCCATGAGTGAGAGACGGACTAACCTCCGCGGTCCTTTCAGGGGGAACCGTTTTCATGGGCACATCTAGTCGCATTGTTCTCATTTCACTACCTTCGTCTGGAAGGGATGAAAAACATAAAAATAAACTACCATAGAAACAACAACTCACAAAGCGACGTAATAAAATAAAAGAAAACATACTGTGTTCCCTATCCCCTTCTGGGTTTGGAGGGTTGCCAAGATCCAACCTTCCCTTGAGAAAACTACTGAACATTTCATCGACACCACTCTGGTCATCCACCAGTTCAGTCTCCGTGGTGTCTTCCCATAGCTCCTCCATTTTTTTCACCTAATCCTTGCCAGCCTCCTCCTCATCGGTCACTAACTCTATTGAAGCTTCCTCCTCTTCAATAATAGTCTCTAATTCCTGCCTCCTCACTTGTTGAGTCAATTCTAAAGCCATCAGTGGCATGTAAGTGGTCAAAGTACAAATTATGAATAAGAGGAAAATCATAAAGCAACAAGTGTACTAAGTTTACTTACCTTGGACAGGAATCTTGAACTATATACATTTAACTTGTGGCTCATCCACATTAGAGGCCTCCTCGGTTGAACGTTCATGCTTTGTCAACTTCGACTTGGCCTTGCCAATGGTTTCTTTGATGACCTATTTTGCTCTTTTTGTAGTATAAGGTACATCGTCTGGTTCCAACCCCACACTATCACGTGTATGGATTGAGGTACTAGATGATCCCCTTATCGTGACAGATATGGATTCATCAATTTCCTCAGGCACATCCTAGGACTTGGCTGTTTCAAATAAATGGTTGATCCATGGGCAGGATAATTGACCTCGATCCCATAGAACATACTTATTCTCTGCACAAACCACTAGAAATTTGGCTAAGCGATGAAGATAACTGGCAAAGAAGAAAAAGGTAAAGTGGGACTGCACCTCGACATTTGAGCGCAATCGCACTATCTCCTTGTTGAGACCTGACAACAAAAATTGGGCCCAGTTATAATGCATTCCGATTTCTAGGATGGTTCACATAATATGCACAGCCTCAACACCAAGACTTCACACTTGGGAAAGGGATTTAGGGAATACCCATGCCCTAAACAAGGGATATAACTCGTTCACTTCCTCAACTTTTGACTTCCCCTGCATAGGGAATCCCTTAGCACCCTTGGTAACGCCCAACTAGTCTTCTAATTCACGAACCGTATGAAGCTCTTTATGAGCCCTGTCCAAAGCTACACTTATACCATCTGCCGGTACACCAAACAAGTTCGAAAAGAATTTAGGCAATAGATGGAAAACTATCTTAACACCCTTAATTCGAGTGCTATAGTAAGAGAAGGAGTTGTCGAACGAATCAACGATTCCGATCATTTCGGCTATTGATACATCAGGACTAGGGGTGGTAAAGAGCTCCATAAGGCCGGTGTCATTTAAACAATGGGCGACGGATGGCAGGGCATGGATACGTAACCATTTTTGAGCCTTACTGACCTCCCCAAACTTCATTGACAGGGTAGTCTCAGTTCGCACTGTTGTAACAGGGTCCTCGCCAGGAGGGACATCAACTGTAAATACAATTCGAAATCATCATATCAGTATAACCCCCGGCAGTTGAACAAACATGTTAACACATTTAGAAAATATTGTCACTTACCTTCAGTAGTGGACTTAGAGGTGCTACCCAAGTCAGAGTCACGATGAAAAATTGGTCCCTTATGCGACCAATCCCCATGCAACCATCCACGAGCTTTGCATTATGTGAATGCTCTAGAGAATCATTTGTTGAAATGGACGATATCACCCTTGGTTTGAGCTAATACAGCTCCACGATGGGCGGGACCCACCATAAAGGTCTCTAGAGTAGTATGAGCTAGAGCAAGCCCATCATCCTCAACGCATGTTTCGTTTGGGTTAACTTGGGGCCTACAAAAGAACGGATGTCAAAACAGAAGCAAATGCCAAATGGTAAAAAGAAACAACAAGCTTAAACAATCCTACCTATCCACCTGGTACACTGTGCCAGGAGGGTTTTGGAACAATGTGTGCACATGCAGCTAAAAACATAGTCTTGTTCAAGTAATCGCACCCTTGCGGCAATTGGGCCCACACGCACGTTAACGGGTGAGTAGACTTAGGCCCGCCAGAGGGACCACCCTCGATCACAAGTGGCCCCTCGTCAATGTCTTCCATGAAGACCACAACACCCTCCGAGGCTCCAGGCAACATGGCCTCAAACACGCTCCATGCCACCAATTCACTTAGATATGACCAGACCACCACTTTAAACCTGTTCAGGATGAAAGCAAGGAACTCACACGCCCCTTCCCTAAACCATACCCCATTATTATCAATAGTCAAATCAAGGGTGGGTTCATCGGCCTCAATGGGGCCAAACAATGTCAGTACCCCCACTAGCTCAACTACCAGGAGAAAAGGTTCAGTGTCTCTGCAATCAACCAAAATGCCACGATAAATTAGCCATGCATGAAAATGGGATGAAGAACAAAATTTCACATCGTAGGCCGACACTTAGAAAATCAATAATTGTTTACGCTTGGCATATACGCTGGGCGTATACACTGTCAAAACTGTTTACACTCGGTGTATACGCTGGGAATATACGCTGTCAAAATTGTTTACGCTTGGCGTATGAGCTACTTAACTAGGCATATACACTACTAACAAGGTGTTCACACTTATTCGCAATTGGCATATACGCTATAAAACTAGTTTACGCTGTGAAAACAATTCTCACCATGAAAACAAGTCTATGCTATACACTGCCTGAAAAAGAACAAACTGTTCACACGCAACATATACGCTGTGAAAATTCTCAGCGTATATGCCATAAAACTCTTCAGTGTATACACTGTGTAAGCAGTCTAAGCTGAACACTGTGTAAACAATTTACGCTGAACATTGTGCGAACAACCAATGTATACACCATAAAAAATAGTCAGTGTATACGTTGATAAAATCATCTACACTTCACGCTGGTAAAATTGTTTACATTATGCATCGACAAAACAGATTACGCTACAAACAACTTAAGCTATGTACAGTATATGCTCTACACTCTAGAAACCCTCTACGCTATCTATCCACGCTGGGCGTATACGAAAAAACCCTCTACGCTAACTCTCTACGCTGGGTGTCTACGCCGAAGCCCTCTATGCTACTGAGACTGTCTACGCTACGAAACATGCACAAATGAAAATAACTAACAGAGGAAGGATCAGAGCCTACCTGTGTGACGATCTAGGCCACGATGGAATCCTCGGCCTGGGCAAACACTGCAACATGGCCTTGCTCTCCTCTGCAAAGGTCAGGTCAGGTCCCTTCCTCCCCTGGCCTTCCACTTCCTTGCCTTTACCCATCTCCACGTCCTCTACGCTGGGATTAATAGGTTACGCTGAGGGTCGAAACCACTTATGCTGAGCCTCTATGCTGGGGTCTGAACCTCTACGTCGAGTTGGAGTCTCTACGCTCGTGCTGAGTTGGGACATCTACGCTTACGCTCAGGGTTTGGGGTTCACCCTTACTCTCAGGGTTTAGTGGTTTACGCTTACGCCGGGTCGTCTACGCTTACGCTTACGCTCACTGTCTATGCTTGCTGCCGATTTACACTGTTTACAAATGACACCCTTGCCCTTTATATAGCGCTCCGCCACCATCGCCACTACTGCCGCCACCGCCTTTTTTTGCCTTTTTTTTACTCATTTTTATCAAAATTTGTTCAAAAAATAAAAAAATATATATTTAAAACAAAATAAATACTACCACATCCTGATTCCCTTGTAAACCAACTTCAGAAGTCCACACCAGACATTTTGGTACAGAATCTCTTGTGCAAATTTTACGATAAACATTCAGCCCGGTATGGCCTTAAACTGCCATGACGGCCCGGTATGGTCTTAAATTGCCATGGTGGCCCGGTAAGACCTTAAACTGCCACATACAAACCCACAGCCTGGTAAGGCCTTAAACTACCACCCACAGCCCAGTAAGGTCTTAAACTACCACCCACGGCCCGGTATGGCCTTAAACTGCCATGACAACCCGGTATGGCCTTAAACTGCCACCCATGGCCCGGTATGGCCTTAAACTGCCATGACGGCCCGGTATGGCCTTAAACTGCCATGCATCCCGGTGTGATGATAAACCACCATCATGCACATACACATGACTTACACTGCTAAAAAACATGGAATAATACCTGTTGGCTCATTCTGCTCGTTGTTCATTGGCAGGAGCAAGCCTGATGGATTATCAGCATTTATCCGCACTGTTAATCATCGATGGGCCACACGGAAATATTGCAAGGAACATCAACATAAATCTCATCCACTTAGGTTTATCAATGGATGATGCAGTCATAGCCTCAACACAACAAATGATAGATAACTACAAAGGTATGACAAAGCCCCTCGACATAGAAGCTGAAAACATTACCAAAGATCTGTCGACCGAAACCCCCATCACCATGCCTAATGGAGAAATTAAAATATTAAAACTAAGTACATTACTGCAACCCCAACTGGCCAAATACCTAGAGAATGTGCTTAGGGATAACATAAATGCATTCGCTTGGTCATACATGAACATGCCTGGATTGGACCCTCGAATCGTCCAGCATAATATTATCCTTGATCCAAAATTGAGACCAGTGAAGCAAAAAGCACGAAAGGTTAAACCTGAGGTGGCATTGGCAGTTCACAATGAGATCACCAAACTTTACCAGGCTAGTTTCATTCAGGTTGTCGATTACACCGATTGGGTATCCAACATGGTCATTGTCCCGAAGAAGAACAGAAGCATTCGCTTATGCATTGACTTTCGGGATCTAAATGTTGCAACCATAAAAGATGATTTTCCCCTACCCAACATCGATCAACTTGTCGACTCGACTACTGGGCACACCCTATTATATGGATGGCTTCTTGGGATACAACCAGATACCCATTAACTCGGAGCATCAGCTCTGGACTACTTTTATGACACCATGGGGAACCTTTTTTTATACAATGATGCCCTTCGGTCTCAAGAACACTGGGGCCACATATCAATGGGCGATGACATTCATTTTTAGCGATTACATGTTACACTCGCTCAATGACTACGTGGATGACCTTGTGGTTAAATCAAAGACATCAGAACAACATGTACAAGATCTTGATTTAGTACTAAAATGTTGTTTAAAATATGAGCTGAGACTTAACCCAAAGAAATGCATCTTCAACGTTAAGATAGGAAAAATGCTTGGATTTATAGCCTTAGAAGCAGGGATACGAGTAGACCTCGATAAAGTTAAGGCCATAACAAACCTGAAACCACCTGGAAACCTTACTGAGCTTCGAGGTCTACAAGGTAGATTACAGTTCATCAGAAGGTTCATAGAAAAACTAATAGAAAAATTAAGACCTATGAATCACTTGTTACGCAAGAATGTCCATTTTGAATGGAATCCACAGTGCCAAGAAGCATTCGACGATATTAAAGCAGCACTGGTTAATTTACCCATGGTTTATGCACCTCACAATGATAAATCGTTTTACATCTACCTCGCCACTTCAAATTCGTCAATTGCATCTATGCTTTGCCAGAAACAAGATGATGGAACTGAAGTCCCTATCTATTACTTAAGCCACACATTAGTTGCCCACAAAAAAAGGTATAATGAGGTGGAGAGGTCGTGTTTAGCCCTGGTATTTTCTCTAAAGAAATGGCAACATTACCTCTTCCGTAATCAAGTTAACATAATCTACAAGGATAATGTGCTTAGAGACATCACCGGAAATATTTACGAGACAAGTTGAATAGCTCGTTGGAAAGCCATGATAGCCGAGTTTGACCTACATTACATAGCACAATCATCAGTTAAGGGTCAAGCCATAGCAAATCAAATGACCATGTCACCAATGCACGATCAAGCAATGATAGAGCCAGAATTCCCGGATAAAAATATAAGTGCAATAGACATAGTACCCAATGACTACGACGCCATTCTAAACTTTGATGGAGCATCCACCTCTCGAGGGGGAAGTGCTACCGCTGTCATCACCTATCCCTCTGGGGAGATCAGACCCTTTGCTTATCGTTTCAACTTTCACTATACCAACAACATAGTAGAGTACGAAGGTCTCCTTAGAGGTCTTGTGGCAGCACTAGCTTCAGACATCACACGACTGGTGGTCAGAGGAGACTCACAACTGGTTTTGAACCAAGTCACAGATATTTATACATGCAAAGCGCAACATTTACAACCATACTGTGACTTGGCAAAACACTTAATGAAGCGATTCAAAAACATTAATGTGCAACACATCTCTAGAAATGATAATACCATCGTAGATGCATTGGCCACCTTAGTGTTAAACATATTGCTTGACATGTTCCATACATTACCAAGCTCCATAATCAGTTGTGCCAAACCAATAACTGATACTCCTGATATGTTACCAATTGCATCCGTTAGTACAACACACGCGATAGAATGGTATGATGACATAAAAGAGTACCTTCTACGCGATGAAACACCGCAACACTTAACGAATGTATAAAAAGATACGGTATGAAAACTTTCTAGGCAATACGCACTGGTAGGGGACACATTATGTCGTCAATCCTATGAAGGCATATTGCTAACATGCGTTGGTAGTACTGACACCCAAACCATTGTTGAGCAAGTACACAACAGACTATGCGGAGGACACATAGCACCAAAAGTAATGGCAACAAAGATAAGATGTCTAGGCTATTATTGGCCACACATGGAGTATGATTGTCTCTCCAAGGTTAAAACATGCAGTACGTATCAAAGACATAGTAATCTAATCCATGTCCCACCAAATGAGTTGCATACAGCACAAATCATGTGGCCCTTTCAAAAGTGGGGGTTGGACCTTATCGGACCAATAACGCCCCCATCTTCTGCAAGTCATAGTTTCATCATAACTGCAATAGAATATTTCACGAAGTGGGTAGAAGCTATTCCCCTTCGAAAGACCACATCTAAACACGTATGCAACTTCATTCTCAAAAATATTGTAACCCGTTTTGGCATTCCCATGACCATCATCACTAACAATGGGCCACAATTTAGCAGTGTCGAAACCAAAACCTTCTGTGAAAGCCTGGGGATCAAAAACTCATTTTCATCCCCTTAGTACCCTCAGAGTAATGGGTAAGTAGAGGTAACAAACAAAACCATCATCACAATACTTAAAAATATGCTTACCCAAAGCAAGAGAAGATGGCACGAACAGCTGGTATACGCATTGTGGGCATATCGCACGACACATTGAACTTCAACAAGTAAAATTCCATATAGCCTTATTTACGATTCAGAAGCTATTTTACCTCTGGAATTGTAGGTACCATCTTTAAGGATCACACTTTTCGGACTCCTGGACGAAGAGAAAAACAATGATCTATGCATCATTGACTTGGATTCGGTGAAGGAGGAATGCATACGTGCACTTGATCTAATCGAATGGTACCAAAAATAGCAATGACAACGCCATCAGCATGACATTCATAAGCGTCCCATCAAAGAAGGTGACCTTGTACTTAAGGCCGTTCGGGAACACCCGGACAAATTCTCAGCCAACTAGAAAGGGCCCTACTTGGTCACCAAAGCATATGACAATGGAGCATTTAAGTTAGCTAATATGGAAGGGCATGAGCTTGTAAATCCTACTAATCACTTGTTCTTGAAATCATTCCATATTTGAGTACAAGCTCAGGTACGTGCGAGTCTTGGCATCATGACTATAAACTGATACCACAGCTCATCTTGGAATCATGATGGTAAACTAATACCATAGAGCAGGCCTGGAATCATGACTCAAAACTGATACCATAGTTCGTCCTGGCATCATGAAGGTAACCTGATACCACATAGCATCTGTAATGACAATAAACTAGCACCCATCTGGTAAAACAGTAAACTACCACAGTCTCACTTGTCGAAGTTTGCTAAGACTATAAACTGGTTTGCCTCTTCGCAGTCCGCCAAGACTAGAAACTGGCAATGTACCATCTGCCACGATGCTAAATGGGCAATGTCCAATGGGTCATGACATAAAACTAACCCATGATAGTCTGTTAAGACTATAAACTAGCAAGTTCATCTTTGTTGCTTCAATCCATGGCTGCATTCAAACTTCATCAGAATTGTTGCATCGCTCGCCATCGGCCGATCCTCACAACTTTGCTGCCAGCCATATACCATGCTAGACATCTCATCTAGTGCCTTTGTTTTGCTAGTTGTTGTTTAAGTCTAAGCCTGCTTACTCACCCATGGTTTTCTTGTTCTCTTGGAGTTGTGTTTGCAGGATGACACTCAGAGGTGTTCGTACAAGAATGCACTTCATCATAAGCAGCAAGGTGAGACGTTGTTCACAGCACATATGGCAAGACTAAATCAAATCATTCACTAGTACATCCCCATTTTCTGGTACATTTCCTATTTATTCATCGACATACTCCACTCAGCCACACCTCTGATACACCNCAAGTCCTCTTGGACACTACCAAGAGTTTTTGTTCTGCCAAAGGACGCACATCGCATGTCTTGATTCTGAGTCTGCTAAATAATGGCCATTGACAAGGATCAACATGATACACACCAGCGCATCCTCTTTACCAAGCACAATCCCTTGATCAATTCCCAATCCCCACAGTTTCCCTTTCGCTATCAGATACAAATTCCATTTCCCGCAATTCCATGTACTACTGAACACAATACAATGATGTCTAGTCAAGTGACAAAGGACAAAGTCTTTATTGAGTTGCTTGTGGTGTTTTACACTTCTTTTTCGATGCTTCTTGGGTCGATTCCTCTAAGCATCAACAAAGAAAGGCCAATGAAACACCACAAAATTTCAAGCTTAGTACTTCTCCAACAAGAATCGGGCTAAGTCATGACGTTCCTCAGCATGGCTGAAGCTTGAGGGCCCCGCAGACAGCTTCAAGCAGAGTCGAACTCAACAAGAAGCAGGTCCCTGGGATCCACGGATGACCACGGCATCTACTATCAAACCTGGCAACTTTGAAGCTTGAAATACTTAGTCTACACTAAGTATGTATTCTCAGCGTATACACCTGATGCTCACAGCATATACACCCAGCGTATACGCCCAGCGTAGATGCCTCACATATGCTCAGTAGGTACAACTGATGTATGGCATGTAATCCCCGAAGACGGCATGGAAATAGCACTGCAGAACAAGGTTTAGTACAAGGCAACAACTTATACGAGAAGAGAAACCATCAGCGTATACTCCCGGTAGACAGCGTATATGCCCAGAACATCCAGCGTATACACTAGCATCCACAGCGTATACGCCCTCCATGCCTAGCGTATATGCCCAGAGTCTACGCCCGCCTGATACAGCGTATACGCCTAGTAGACGTAACATGTTGTACACTTGTAAATTTTATTCTTTCGCACCTGGTCAATGCGCCATGTGTCATCCTAAACCTGTATAAAAATCCCAATTTTTTATTAGATGGGGGGTTTTGGCAATTTTGAGCAAACCAGAGAGAAAAATAGAGACGCTGAGAACCAGAGCAGAGAACCTTGTACGCTGGACAACCCTGTACACTGAGCATACAACCTCTATGTTGTGCCTACAGTGTGAACCAGCCCATAGTCATCCCTGCATCCACCGGGGCTTTTCGTCTACCTTGTGTTAAAGCCACAACTGTGTTAGACCGGTGCATTGTAACTCTCATTTTGAAATACCATTGTTACATTTTCTTCTTAAAATATGTTACAGTTTGCATTAATTTTTGCATGTATACTATTTATGTTGTTTTACATTTACGCTCCATTCGCATCAATTACGCTGTTTACGCTCCACTTTACGCCTATTACGCTACTTACATATAACCCAGCGTATAGCACTTCGGTGTACGTTTGGGGAAATCCTTGCCTGATCCACATGCGGACCACTCAAGGTACTTTTCCTTCATCTATTCCAGCTTGCCCTCAAGCGAAGGTAGGGTCTTATGTGTGTGTCCGGTGATCGCCTGGTTTCTGTTTCCTTCCAGCTAGAGACCGATGATTTCGGATGGTACACCTAGCTCTGATATTGGATATTTGATATCAGAGCCTTGATATTAAATACCTGATATCAGGGGATAAGATGTGATTTTGGATATTCAATATCACGAGGTATGTGCCAACCTATAAATGTAATGCTTGGACACATAGTTTGAAGTAAGTTTTGCATAGGTTTTTTTAGTAGAGTAGCCAAACTCTTACAATTTTATTCCATAATCTTATAGAACAGTCAGTGAGTGCCTGTAGAGTGGATCTAAGTTAGTTGTACAGAGTCTTATTTAAGTGGAAATGTACTTGGACACATTCCATGAATCACAATAAGATTGAGATTGATTCTTATTCATTACAGCACTTTGAGTTAGAGTATATTTACTTTTCATGTAATTCACTTTTCATGTACTTAGTTAATATTTACATTTCCATACATATTAACTAAGCACATAAGTATGACCACTTCAAGCATGCGTATGACTCTTGGTAATTCCAGCAATGCTTAACACTTGGTAACCCAATAGCATTATACGTGTTCAGGATGTGCACAGAAAGTGGGATCAAATACTTATGTTAGGGTAGTTGATTATTAATTAGCAATTAGATTAGTTGAATTGATTATAAATTGAGTTTTCACCTACTATTAATTGTAGAAAAATAAAATATAAAATAATAAAAATCATATGCCTCACACTAGACTAAACCATACATGACAAAGCTACCACTAGTCCAAGTGGGAAGATAGTGAACTATGATCTAGCGACAATGTGGAAGTAAGAATCTAGCACCTCAAGCTCGATGAAAAATTAGGATCCTTGCACCTACACCATGCACTATTTCAAGTCCATTATGTTGGACCTGTATGATGCAATAGATTCATCCACAGTAACACTAGAATGGGCCATGAGCAAGATTGTTAGAAACTCTTCCACCATGGCCAGGCTCAGACAAGAAATTGAATTAGTGATTGTCGAAGTAGGAGGCACTATAGATGAGAGCTGAACAAGAGAAGATGAAGTACATGCACTGTGTCATCAAAGAAAATCTGTGTCTACACTCACATATTCCTAGAGAAGTCATGGAATCTGTGACCATGGATGGATTCTACATACCCAAAAAAGCCAGAATAATTTTCAATCTATAGGTAACAAGGAGAGGAGATTGCCCCATTTGCGTCAGATTCAAAATGGAATTATATTTCTGGTAGATTGTCGTGCTGCACAGGGAGGATAGATGGCTTGGTTTTGATAACGCTCTTTCTCTCAGCCTTATCTGGCATCTCAGGCCTAGACTCAACCTCAGGCTCTGATGTTGATGGCCTCTAATGGCCTTTGTGGGCATTACTGTTGCTAAGCCTCATGTTGTTGCCCTTTCTACTAGTTATCAGGCTTCTTTTGCAAATTCTGACCAACAATTTTTGAGTATTGGGACATCCAAGAAGCTGTGTTGCAACTACCTCCATCGTAGCCACAACACGACCCTGATGTTAATCTGAATTTCAAGATAGTAACAACGACAACAACTTTGAAGATGATGAATTAAAATCAACTTGTCGAAAAAAAAGCACAAGAATGATCAAAGAGCTACACGAAGCAGACTTGGATGAGGCACTTAACTTGATCAATATCGGCATTTTTTGTAACATGAAGCAAGAGTGTATGGTAGAGTCATGTGTATTCATGTGGAAGAAAAGGAATTAGTTACAATCAGGCCATGGAAAAAGCCATAGCCTAGGATTATGCACGGGTAACCGATTTTCCAGCATGAGTGTGCTCATACGAATGGTGGCCAGACTCACCAATGGCATCTTCATGTTGAACCTAGACTACGACGACCACTACACAAAATACATAATGGAAAGCAATGTTATATGTTGACACTATAAACTATATACTATCTACATGATTAAACTATAATTAAATTATATACTATCTACATGATGTGACACTCACTTTGTGTTGAAAATGTGAGAGCGTAACTCCATTTATGCATTCGATTGTACACACTTACATATATATTTATATATCAACCCATCCATATTACTATGATTTAAATAACAATAAAATATGCTATGATTTAAAAAAGGAAAAAAAGGTTATGGGACAACTGTTCAAAGTCCCATATGAATTGAACACTTGATCATGGCGGTTACAACTACAAGATATTCATCACCTACAAATATTTAACCCTATGGTGAATATAGCCACTAGATACTTGGCTTCATTTTAAATTTTTTATAAATATTGTAATTTCATGATAATTGTAGCCTCTCAATTGAAATGGTGGTTATAACCATTACAAAGGCCACTTGTCAACTACAAATTTTTTATCTCCATGATGACCACTTGGCAACTGAATGAGCCACTTGGCAACTAAATGGGACACTTGTCAACTGCAGCTTTTTTATCTCTANAAATAACTCACAGGACTATAACAAAGAGGCTGAAATGTTGTCTTTAACAAGTCATCTTACAAGTAATCTTTTACAATGTCTTCTTTTCAATCTTCCTCCAAGACCCCAAGTTAGACCTCTAGTGTCTCCTTTCCTTCCTACCCTTGAAGCCCTTTTATAGGGTCTCATAGGTAGTTAGATAAGTTACAAACATTTTGGATGNCTATTGTACAATGTATAAGAACTGCTATTGATATTGTTGTAAGAGAGCCTCTACATGTAGTCAAGCCGTTGAATGATTCAATAGTCAAGAGGATTTAGAAAATCTTTGGTATTTTGATAGGACCATAATAGCTTCTTTTATCTTTAAAGTGAATCTCTGTAATATTTCAATCAATAATTGTCAAGTCTTTTGAAGGTTCTATTGAATGCAATTTTTGACATCCATAATCTAGCCAAAATAGAGTCTTGTACGTGATAGTTTACGCAATAAATTTTTTTGGGTAGCATAGTAGGATTGTCTTGAAGAAATTTCTTATTTGAGCCTTAGAAGTTTGAACAATTCATAGTTATTGAATTTGGAATAGCTTTATTGTGAAGTGTTTACTTGTATCATTTTACCTTGTTTAAACATTTGAGATCTTTACACAAATCTGCTTTCTTTTTCTCTTCTTTCTATTTCCATTGATTCTCGCTCTATTTCTAGTTTTCTTGTGGAACTATCTCTTTCTCTGGGGAAAATTAGATGTAGATTCACAAAGTTGTGCTCAAATTTTTTTGCAAAAAATTATTTGTTACAAGTAGGTATTATAAGGACCGCATAGACTAGGCAATTGAACAGAATAAGAACTCTCAACAACTCACAGTACTTTGCAAAGTTGGTTGAATCTCTTTAAGATAAGTCACTTATAGTTTTACACATAACCCAATCATTTCATTTTTCACAACAACACACCGCAATAGCACACACACATACTCACATTAACTACTAAGTCTATTTGGAGGTATCTAGGCCTTGGTGTTGCCAGAAGACTAGCAAGCACCTAAATCTTGTTTGAGGACACTCGTTGGCAGTTGCATCCCAAACAGTCACCAAAAATAAGATGTATTAATTTTGGCACAATAAAGAGAAAGGCACTACTATCAACATTGGCAGAATCTCTATTTCTTACTCAAGCAAGGACATTATAGAAGGTTTAAACATACCCAATGTGGGGGACAAAGTAGCATACTTGTCCACAAGATCTGATACAAAAATAAGGAAGTTGTGGCTTAAACAGGCATATAATAAAGAAGACAAAATATATAATGAGTTGACTCTAGAAGAGAGAATTTACTTCAAAATTGGCACATATCATCTCTTCACCACTAAAGGGCTAAATAGGATATCAACCTATGCAGCCAAAGGAAGTACAATCTTGATGGGAAAATACAATGCCAATCTTACCCAGCTGTACTTCATGGAGATTCAACGATGGTTCAAGGAAATAAAGGTAGGGAAGCTAACACTTCCATTTCCTTGCCTGATCAAGAAGCTATGAAACTAAGCTAGAATCTTGGGTTACACCAATGACATTCCCAAGAGGGCCCAAAATGTTTCATTCTTTGAGTTTCTCAAACTAGCAACACTAAGGAAAGATCATGATGAAAAGAAAGAATAAGACCCAAAGAAATAAAAAGAGTATCAAGTCTCATTACCACCACCATAGGATTATAGATCCTCAATGAGCCATCTATAGTAAATTGCTAAACTCTCAGTTGGGGAAGCAGGGATGAGTCCAACCTCTTCCAAGTCATTGATGATGTTGTTTAGTCCATAGTTTTAGCTAATCCATTAAGTGGATAGTTTTCTTTGCAATCAAGAGGAGAAGCCTAGTGGTCACATCAGATCTTTGGTAATGTCACATCTTTCCAAGTGGTGCTTGAAACTAAAGAAGGTGTCACACTTATGATTGTGTAGCACCAAGATGTAATAGGCATAGTAGAAGTTATAACAAACCACATCAAATAATCCTTTAATGTACTTATTATGCCCTTGGTGATCTTCACTAGAACTAGAGACATAAAGATGTTAGCTGGAACCTTGATAAGTCCTGTGGCTCATGAGGATGTACTTGATAGATTACTGTAGACTAGGCAGGTCATGATAATCCTCTTCGACATTCCCAGTGATGTCACTATAGTTCAATTTGATCTCATAGCTACCAAAGAAAAACTAGTCATGGCATAGACTAGGCAGAGCATGCAAAAGCATAGGTACACTAATTACAAGAAGAGCTCATCACCTTGAGAGCTAAAAGAAGGGATCCTTTCTAATTCATTGTGCCTAACCAATTGGCGTAGTTTCAAATAGAGAAACTGGTCCAATTGATTGAGCAAAATAAAGTGGCTAAATAGGAGAAGGAGAAAGTAGTCTAGAATGCCTCAGTCATCGAAGCACAAGCATATGCTTATGTAAAGACACTGACCATTTCTTAGGAGGAAAATAAGCAACTTACTATTAACAATGCAAGGTTAACCACTATCGAGAAGTAGAAAAACATCTTGGAGGAGAACATCCACCAGTTGAGGGAGCAACTAGTAAGGGTCAACCAAGACATAAGCAGATTGACCAAAGAGAACCAAACCCTCTCAATGAATGAGATACACACCATACATTAGAATTCTACAATTGAGATAAGTGCATGACAAATTGAGGCCAAAAAGCGTGAGAAGCTAAAATAGCACTTTTAAGACCAAATCAACATGTATAAGTCAATCAATGAGAAAGAAATCCATATGGAAAAGGCTTGCATTAGTTCCATGTTAGTGCATAATCTTGATTAGCAGCCCATCCTAGATAGTTATGCCCTTTTTCACCAAGAAAAAGTGAAAAATAAGGATCTATAGATTGAGTATTTGAAGGAGTACATGGCATTAGCTAATCTTCATTATGCTAACCTACCCATTTTAATAGTAGGTAGGCCCAAAAATGAACTACAAGAGGAAGTAGCAGTCACTTATGCTTTATATAAGAAGGGGTTTGTAGATAGAAAAGATGTTGTCCAGAAACTTCAAGTAGTAACCTCAGAACTAGAAGTAATTAAGGCTTACTACCATGGGCAAAGAGATGTAACTTCAAACTTGACCAAGATACTAATAGATACCATGAATTGAGAGAAAAGGCCAAGACTTTTGAGGAGGAATTAAGGTAGTTCATAGCAATATATGTGAAAGCCAATAAAATGTTCCCATAGCTGCCATGTCCATGGGATGTACCAGCTTTAGCACACATTGGATCATCAACCTAGATGGTGCATGACCTGAGAATGGAGAAGTTGTAGGCACTCCTCAATCATTACAAATTCTAGAATCTTGATGATAAAGGAAAGTAGCTAATGGAAGAGCTACAACCTCTAAGAACTACATAGCTTCCCCAATTTTGTTGTTCTATCATGTTGTATCCAATTTTTTGTAAAACACCACTATAGCATGGAAGAGTTAATTTGTGTATCTGTTAGAATCAATCAATAATTCCATACCTTTCCAATATTTTGTAAAGAACATGGTCCTCATTTTATTTAACTTGAGGATAATTTTTCATTTAATCATGGGGGTATGATGAGTCACATTTTGGTAAGGCTCCAATATTGGATACCCAATATTAAAGCAACGGTATTAGGTATCTGATTTTAGGGATCTAATGTCACCTCATCCATGCTAGCCTATAAATACAACACTTGGATGCATTATTTGGGGATATAGATAGATAGATAGATAGGGATTTTAGACATAGATAAGGGAATAGATAGGTGTTAGTTTGTTTCCAATGCATGCCCATAGTATGATGTTAAGTGATTGTACAACATCTATATTTGAATGTGACGTACTTAGACATGTTACACGTTCAACAATAAAGATTAATATTACTTCCATCGTTGCAACATTTACTTAGCTTTATTATTGTTAATTACTTAAATGCTTACTATTTTCTTAGTTAATATTTATAATTTCTTGCTCTTTATTATTTCTGTCATCAAGCAGAATGAGTACAACTAATCACGAGTGCTTAAGTGTAATTACTTGATAACCTAGTAGTATTATCATTTGGTACACCCAATAACAGTATGCTTGGTAATCCCAGTGGTAGTTGCATGAGGTATAAGGCATGTATGAAAGGTTATGAGTAGATACTTATTACATGCAGGCTAGTTTAGACTTTAATTTCCATTATTAATTAGATTAAATAATTAATTCTATATTATCATTAGGAGTAGAATAAGGCCACACTAACATCAATTATCATATGCTCACTTTGGACTAAACCATACATGAACATCTACTACTAGTCCAAGTGGGAAGATAGCAAACTATGATCAAGACATAATGATCTAGATATGAAAACTAGTCCCATCCATGGAATTCGACCAGATCATGCATAAATGCTTGTGATTCAAATGGTTGGGTGTAGGGGGTACTCACCACTCATCAGTCATAAACCTTTGTTAAGTTAATTTAGTTTCAACATACAACCCACAAAAGGATGGCACATTTTGATAAATGTTTTCCAAATGATTGTACCTTTGGAACAGGGGACTGTTGCACTAGCTGAATAATGGTAGAGTCTCTTTTTGGGGTTGTAACGACTAGAGCAACTTGGTGATTCTTCTAGCTCTATGACCTTTTCACTTCAAGCAAAGACATCTTCCCAAAGTATAGGGAAAATATAGAAAGATGTCTCAAGCACAAAGAAAATGTCTTCCATGATCATTAGTGACCATTGGCTAGTCATTGTATGAGTTGAAAGATAGATTTGAAAACATTACAGCTATAAGAAGACATCATATGCATTGGAAAATGTGCAAGGTTATGTACAATCATTGTATAATAATTTTTTTATTATTGTAATCATTGTTTCTCGTCATTGTATCATCATTTGTTAATTATTAAGTGTGCTATACCTCAAAGTACAAGGATCAATAGACTAAGTTGCATTCATCCCCTATAATTGTTCCTTTCTTGTTTCCCTGTGGGGTTGATGTGCTTCTTGCAAGAAGGCATCATGATTGAGTTTGTTAGGATCCTATGAGACTAAGTGGTTGGTGTTGTAGCATAACACTTCAAATTAGAGCTTAAGATTGTAAATGTTATGAAAGCCTGAAAACCACATTCCAACACTAATGGGACCTTGTGGGATTGAGTGGTCGATGTTGTGGCATAACACTCGAGAGTAGGGCTTGAAGATTGTACAGGGTGTGGACCCTTCAAACCATATTTGAGAGTAACAAAGTCCAAATGTGTGCTTGTGATCTACGCTTTTATTGTGGACTGCCCAAATTGGGGAACCACATTAAATCCATGTGTGTGCTTTGGTTCATAAATTTTTAATTTTGGGAACTTATTTATCCCCTTCCACCCCCTTCTAAGTTCAACAATCCATAAGTGTTATTGGAGCCTAGTACTCTTCTTTGTCATCATTAACTTTAAAAAGGAAGAATGGAGGGGACATCTTACACAAATCCACCCATGTTTGAAAATTTTGACTTTTCCTATTGAAAAGCTAGAATGCAAGGGTTCTTTCAATCCATGGAGTTTGAAGTATAAAAGTCAATCCTTCAAGGCTACACTTCACCTATCGACAACTCCACCAGCATCATTAAGCATTACACCAAATGGACACAAGAGGAAAAGGATAAGTTCATGTTTGATTCAAAGGAAAAAAAATTTATATTGTACACTAAATAAAATTGAATTTAATAGCATAGTAGGATGTAAAACAACCAGAGAACTTTGGTAAACTTTAGAAGCTACCTATGAAGGAACAACTATTGTTAAGAAATCAAAATTAACAGTTTTACAAAGTGAATATGACAAACTCAAATGAAAGAAGGTGAACAAAATAAAAGATTATTTCTCTAGAGCTAGTGATCTTGTTGTAGCTATTAGAGGAACAAGTAAATATTTTTTTGAAAGTGATGTCATCATCAAAATGATTAGAACTCTATAGCCAAAGCTTAGACCAAAGGTCATAGCTATGGAGGAGATCAAAAAATTCTTAACCTTAAAATTTGAAGAGCTTTAAAGCACTCTCATTACTTATGAAATGAACCTCATAAGTGAAGGGGTAATCTAAGAAAGACCTATTGCTCTAAAGACTACCTCCAAGGAGAAGGAGTTCAATGAACATGATAAGGGCAAAAAAGATGATATTGTCTTTCTCTCAAGGAAGTTGCAATGATTGCTAATAAGAAGAAACAAGGGAGCATCACAACAAAGACCCAATTTTTTCAAAGGTAGAAAAAGAGGTAGAATTTTTTTAAAATTCTAACATAGATTTCCATTTTATAGAATGTTGGATTTATGGAGGAAGAGACCATATGGCATTTAAACATCCTAGTGATAGTAATGTACATCCAAAGAACAAATCCAATGATGAGGAACCAAAAAAGACCAACTTTTATACTAGTCGGGATGATGATGAGCAAAGTGAAGAAGAAGCATGCAATTCTTCCAAAGATTTACACCTCATATGCATGGTGCTTACAAATGAAAATTTCTCACATATGACTAAATGATGAGCGGCAAGGTACCCCTACGCTCAACCATACTTATACAAGCATTTCACGCATGATTCGGTCGAATTCCAAGGACTAACTTCCTATGCACCTTTGTGGAACAAGAACGGGTTGGTTGATTGTTTTCTTCCCAAACTTACTTGTATGTCATGATTGTATGGTTAAGTAAGCTTGAGGCCTATGATTTTTATAGCTTTTATGTTTTTATGTTCTGATACTAATAAGGGAGGAGAGAGAGAGATAACTAAGTGACTAATTTAACTTAACTACTAATTAACTAGGCTTTAAACTAATCTTAACACCAGTATCCATTCTCACTTGCTGTACACATCCTGAACCAGTGCAACACTACTGGGATTACCAAACGCTAATTGTTACTAGTTACCAAGTGTTACACGCATGCTCGAAGTGATCGTACTGTGTGTGCTAATAATAGAAATGTAAAGTGCATAAAATAAAATAAAATAAATGCAGAAGAAAATAAAATAAAGGAAATGAGTAAGAAAACAAATCTCAAGTGCTGCAAGGATGAATCCAATAGCTTGTCTTAATTGCCGTACATAAGGTGTGCTCAGGTACATAATGCTCGAATAAAGATCCATCCACACTTAGACCTCCTGCTATGGGCACTTGGCTAGAGTTTCACTACTTGACTCCTAAAAGACTTCCTCTTCTAAATTCTTCTTGGGAGAAACTACTCTAATAATTACAAAAACTACCACTCTAATTTTAGAGAAACTGTCCCTCTAATTTTAGAGAGAAACTGCCACTCTAATTTTAGAGAAACTTCCCCTCTAATAATAACCACTCTAATAATTAGAGTAACTGCTCTAATAATAACCACTCTAATAATTAGAGTAACTACCCTAATAATAACCACTCTAATTATTAGAGTAACCACTCTCATCATACCCCCACGATTGAATGAAAACTCATCCTCAAGTTCCTTACAAAATATTGGAAAGGTATGGGGTTATTGACTAATTGACAACTGACGGATAACAGACTCAACATGCCTAATGAACAGATCAATAAGCATATTACAACATTGTGGTGAACACTCGTACATAAATGACATCCAAGCCTTTATTTGGCAGCTTGTAGAGAAAGAGAGAGAAAGAAAATGAAGCATGTTATCGCCAATGCTAAGATTGCACTCTTGTTTATTATTTCCTTAATCAACCCTAAGGGTTCATTCCAATGATGTGAATGATTTCCTATGTTCTAGTTAGCACAAAAACAACTAAGTCCCCAGCAATGGTGCCAATGATGACCGACAAGGTACCCCTACGCTCAACCATAGGAATACAAGTGTTTCACACACAATCTAGTTGAATTCCAAGGACTAAGTGCCTATGCACCTTTGTGGAACAAGAATGGGTTGGTTGATCGTTGTCTTCCCAAACTTACTTGTATGTCATGATTGTATGGTTAAGTAAGCTTAAGGCCTATGCTTTTTATAGCTTTTATATTTTTATGTCCTAATGCTAATAAGGGAGGAGAGAGAGAGATAACTAAGTGACTAATTTTACTTAACTACTGATTAACTAGGCTTTAAACTAATCTTAACACTAGTATCCGTTCTCACTTGTTGTACACATCCTGAAGCAATGCAACACTACTAGGATTACCAAACGCTAATCGTTACTGGGTTACTAAGTGTTACATGCATGCTCGAAGTGATCATACCGTGTGTGCTAATAATAGAAATGTAAAGTGCATAAAATAAAATAAAATAAATATAGAAGAAAATAAAGTAAAGGAAATGAGTAAGAAAAAAAATCTCAAGTGCTACAAGGATGAATCCAAGAGCTCGTCTTTATTTCCGTACACAAGGTATGCTCTGGTACACAAGGCTCGAATAAAGATCTATCCACACTTAGACCTCCTGTTGTGGGCACTTGGCTAGAGTTTCACTACTTGAATCCTAAAAGACTTCCTCTTCTAAATTTTTCTTAACTTTTCCCTATTGTGTGCCTGGGCACTATATTTATAGGCTTGGGAGCAACTACTCTAATAATTACAAAAATTGCCACACTAATTTTAGAGAAACTGCCCCTCTAATTTTAGAGAAACTGTCCCTCTAATTTTAGAGAGAACATGCCACTCTAATTTTAGAGAAACTGCCCCTCTAATTTTAGAGAGAAACTACCACTCTAATTTTATAGAAACATCCCCTCTAATAATAACCACTCTAATAATTAGAGTAACTGCTCTAATAATAACCACTCTAATTATTAGAGTAACTGCTCTAATAATTACCACTCTAATTGTTAGAGTAACCACTCTCATCACTGAACAAGATGGTAAGTGTGATAAGAGGTATAGCAAATTTAAAGAAGAAATTTTTTTACATCATTTGATTAGAAAGGGAAAGAAATTTTTACTTTCTAAGCTAGATGTTATTCATGCTAAAGTAAAAGAAGAGATCTCAAACATAAAAGCTAAGATTCAACAACTAACCTCTTTTAATAAGGATTACCATAAGGTTCAAGAAGGGGAGACTCTTAAAAAATAGCCAAAGAATTTAGAGGAAGCCACACATCAAAATTCAAGCTCAATACATGAAAATTCAAGCACAAGCATAGTTAGGTTTGATAATTTTAATCATGAGGATAATACCTTATTTCTTTGTAAAACTTATGATTGTAAGCAAACTCTTAACTATACTAATGATGATCAAAACAAAATTAATCCTTGGTCTTGTCAAAAAGGCTTTGGTACGAAAATTGTGTAGGTACTAATAAGTGAGAATGAAGAGAAGTGGAGTATTAAAAATAATGTAATAAGTAATTAAGGGTTCTATCATAAGCAACATAAATACATAGATATATCATATATACAATTTATTGATAGAGAACCTAAAGATGAGGAGCTACTTTATGATAGGGAACCTCTTGTCAATCTCCATTAATCATCTATCTTCATCAACAAGTAAGGTAAGTCAAGGTAAGTTTTCATCCCTTTACTTGCTAGGTAATAAGAACATGATTTGAAAAGTCCAAAATTATTTGTGTTTTTTCTAGATCAGAAAAGTGCTAGATTAATTATTTAGATCATCTCTTACATTCATCCTTGAGTTTATTATAAGTGCTTTTATGAACAATTTTACTGTAGCACTTGTAATAATTTCATTGGACCTTCATCTTGGAATAATTTTAGTTTGATTTCCTATCTTGCATTTAGTCTTACTTAATCTAAATTTCTTGTGATCTCTCTTTCTTTACTCATGGCCTTTGGGATATTTTTGCTAAGATAAGCCTTTGAAAAATTCTATCAATATTATTGATTGGAGACCTTGATCTCCACATTTGAGCTTGATGTTAACTTACAGTTATAGTATTTTTGTGATTTACAACATTTTTAAAAGCCAAGATAAGTAGCACATGTGTAGGGGGAGCATATTCCTTATTACCCATTACCATCTTGGAGATCTACAATTTATGGGAAGTCTTTGGAAACTTCAACCACGAGACATTGAAATAGAAAAATATTTCAAAATGAGCAAAATAAGGACATCAAGAGGTATTTATTTTTTTAAGTGGATGGTTGAGTCTTGAATTTGTATTCCTGATATCATTTGGTAAAAATGAAGTGCTTATACATATTTCTCTATCAACATTATTATGATTTTATTTTTGAACATTGATTGTGGAATTTCCTTGTACAAAAAGCAAATATGCATGTTTCTCTCATGGCTTCCATATCCTTGTGTTGAAGTTTTATCAAATTTCTGGTTGAATGTAGATGTTAGTTCTAATGAGATAGTTATTTCAAATAGATTGATAGCTTGATCTATATTTGGTCGCTACATCAAAATTATGTGTCACTTTTGGATTAGTTGTAGCTCCTTATTTTGAATTGATGAGAGAAAATCTTAATGTATCATCAACTTACCTATTTGATATTCAAGCATAAGCTAAAGCAATAAGTATCTATACTTTTATGAAAGAATGCAAATAGTGATATTATTCCTTACAATAATATGAGCAAGAACATGATGTATTTTGCCTTGAGATGTACATCTTAGCTTAAGAATTTAAAATTTGGCATGACTGGTTTCACATTGTGAAGTTTTATTGCTATATTCTCCTTATCATAAATATTTACAAAGNAGTTTCACATTGTGAAGTTTTATTGCTATATTCTCCTTATCATTAAGATTTACAAAGATGGAGAATATTTGAACATTAAAAGAATCATGCACTATAAACTATTAATGACTTATTACATTAGAGACAAGTTACCAAATCTTCAAGGTTTATACTTCACTTCTAGTTTGAATATCACTTCAAAGGCCTGGATCAATTCTTGACAAATTAAGGGGTAGTTCTTCCTACGTGCACTTTAACTAATATTCTTGCTTAGCTACTTGTTCTTTTCTCTCCTTGGGATTCTTACATGTTGTTTGTTATGCATAGTCTTTGAAACTATTGCTCTTTTATGATATCTCTTTTGAACCAAATGTATGTACTTTATTCTTTTTGCTACTATTCAAAAAGGGGAAGAATAGTATGATTATATTTGTATGATTACTCATCCATTTTCTTAAGTTTGAACATCACCAAAAAGGAGGAGATTGTGGACCCTTTGGTGTGTCAAAATACTAAGTAAAATGGACACAAAGGATGTGTGTGCATGGTTGTAGGAACAAGATGAGATGACAAGGAATGCACTAGTGTAAAAAAAGGAGAAATTTATCCACAAGGTCTCAAAAGCTTAAAGGAAAAGAATTCAAAGAACATGGACAAGTAGAGTTGTCATCATTGAAGCATGTGAAATATCAAGGTTTTGGACAAGGAATGATGAATTCATCATGCAAAGGAAGGTTGAAGAAAGATGTCTCTAAGAAATAATAGATGTCTTGGTAGAATTGGAGGATGTATAAACAAAGATGTCTTTAAGAAATAGTATATGTCTTTCTTTNCATCTTCCTAGAGTAGAGAACAAATATAGAAAGATGTCTCAAGCATGAAGAAGACATCTTCCATGATCATTAGTGATTGTTGGCTAGTTATTGCATGAGTTCTAATACAGATTTGAAAACATGAAATCTATAAGAAAACATCATATGCATTGGGAAATGTGCAAGTTTGTATACAATCATTTTCTAATCATTTGTCTACTACTATAATCACTATTTCTCTTCATTGTATCATCATTTGTTCATTGTAAAGTGTGCTATACCTCAAAGTACAAGGATTAGCAAACTAAGTTACATTCATCCCTTGTAATTGTTGTTCTCTTATTGCCCTACGGGGTTGTGCTTCTTACAGGAAGGCATCTTGATTGAGCTTGTTGAGATCCTACAAGATTAAGTGGTTGGTGTTGCAGCACAACACTTCGGAGCAAAGCTGAAGATTGTAAAGGTTGTGGAAGCTTGAA
This sequence comes from Gnetum montanum, assembly GCA_015680685.1. Classification (NCBI taxonomy): domain Eukaryota; kingdom Viridiplantae; phylum Streptophyta; class Gnetopsida; order Gnetales; family Gnetaceae; genus Gnetum; species Gnetum montanum. The sequence goes on from MNCI01027497.1 coordinate 156,410, forward strand.
AACCATATTCCAAGCTTGATGGAACCTTACAGGATTGAGTGGTTGGTGTTATGACATAGTACTCTGGAGAAAGGCTAATTGTGTCAGTATTTAATTTGGAAAAACTAATTGTGTTGATGTGTGCTTACTTTATTTGAAGCTATGGGATGTTAGATCTAGTATTCTAGAAATGCTAAGTTAAGTGCTTACAAGAGAAGATATTTAATACTGTTAGAATATTTTAAATTATGATATCTCTTGTGTACGTATGAGCACGATGTGATTTAATGAAAGTTTGTGGCACTTGTAAGGTTTTAAAAGGTTTTATTGAAAACTCATCTCTTGATATATTATTTTCAAGTGATTTAAAATCCTTGCATAAACTTCATGAACTTATAAGCTTTTTTCCTTGAGATATGGGTTTGTTCTGAAATTGTAAAATCAAATTTCTTTTGGAAGACTTTTGCTAAAGAATTCAAATTATTATCCTTGATGCAAATCATGAATCTTCTAAGAAAAGTATCATTATGAAGTACTACTAATTGGAGACTTTAGTCTCCATAGTTGATCTTAACATTGATTTGCAAGGATAGTACTTTAATGAGAAAAGAATAAGCTCATCGAAAAGGATCCAAAGAAAACATTAGAATCTACACATATGTAGGAGGAGCTTGTACCTAATCCAAGAGGCCACTAGTGTAGGGCGAGTTTCTTGAGGCTTTTAACAAAAGGTACTCAAGTAGCAAAACCACATATTTTAACTCACACTTAGCTAAAAATTAGCAAGGAAGAGCATATTTATGTAGTAATATTGTAAAAAAAGGACATATATTAACTCCTTATGTAAAGATGAACTTTTATGATGAAAGCTCCTAATGTTTATATGTTATATAAACTTACCTATGATCTTTATTTATCATTTGATCTTTTGTATGTTGAGAATATATCTTTTTTAATACCTAAGGTCCTTATTGCAAATATGAATTGAGATGTATTAGAACATATGTTCATGATCTCTTTTGGTAAGATATGAGGTATATCCATATGTTATTTTTCCTACTTTTAATATCATTATCATATATTAGTTTATGAATCTTCTTTTGGATAAAAAGTTGATTGGCTATTTTTGAGTTTGATATATTTAGCATGATTGGATGTGTTTTTCATAAAAGTTGAATATGCATGTCTTAAAATCTCTTGCCATGAACTTAATATTATATTTTTGATCTTTTCAAAAGAATGTTGGATGATTCTAGAATCATGGTAGTGTTCGTAACTATTTGGGATGTGACTACAAAAGAGTGCCTTCAACAAGGTTTAGGTACTTGCTAGTCTTTAGTAACACCAAAGCCAAAATACCCCCCAAATAAACTCATTAGTTAAACATGAGTATGTGGTTGTTGTTATGAATGTTGAAATAGTTGGGTTGCATATAAAACTGTAATTGCCTATTATGAAAGAGATTCGGCCAACTTTGTAAAATACTAAGTTGTTGGAAATTTCTATTTTTTTCAATCACTTAGTATATATGGTCCTTATAATACCTATTTGTAATGAATAAAATTTTAGAAAGACCATTTGAGCACAACTCTGCCAATCTACTCCTAATTTCCCCCAAAGAGAGAAAGTTCCACAAGAAAACTAGAAATAGAACAAGATTCAACGAAAAGAGAGAAAAGAAAGTAAATTTATGTAAAAATCTCAAATATTTAAGCAAGGTAAATTGATACAAGGAAACACTTCACAATAAACTTACCCTTAATTCAACATCTATGAATTGTTCAAATTTTCTAGGCTCAAACAAGCAATTTCTTAAAGACAATCCTACTATACTACCAAAAATTTCTACATAAAACAACACGTAAAAGTCTCTATTTTGGCTAGATATTAGTTGTCAACAATTTCATATAGCAAAGCTTTCAAAGATTTGACAATTTTTGATTGAAATACCAAGGGAATATACTTTAAAAATCAAAAAATACCAAAGATATTTTGAACCCTCTAGATTATTGAATTACTCAACTGGCTTGTCTATAGCAAAGGCTCTCTTATTGCAATCCTAATAGTAGCCTTAAACATTGCATAATAATAAACTTCTCTATTAAATTTCTCTGGAGGCTTTCCAACATGAGCTCTTCTATAGCAAATCTTAATAGAAGTCTACTATCACATAATAAATAACTATAAAATCAATCTAAAAATCCAAAATTTAAATGCCAAGTATGATACTACCTAAACCACTAGCTAAGTAACTAAAACAAAATAGGAAAGAATGAACTCATAGGATTGAAACAAAGTGGCCAAAATGATGTCTTTAGCAAGCCATCTTATAAGCAATCTTCAAATTCCTTCTTTTCAAAAAGCTTCATCCCTCCCTCTTTTTAAAAATCTCCCTTTGAAGGTCTTTGTATAGTTACCTTAAGGTAGTTACAATAATCATGAGAAGTTATGGGTCTTACAAATATTTTAGGCACATAAATTGAGAACCACCTTAGGAGCTATAACTTCCATGAGAATTTTAAGCCACATTTGGCACATGTTCTCTTGGTAATGGAAAATCAAAATTAGCCACAAATATCTTGGAGTTTTAGTTGTAACTATCATAAGAAGTTACAACTTCCATGAGGAATTTCAAATCCAATAGAGAATTAAATTTTCCAAATGTCTCATTTACACAAATATCTTGTAAATTCCTCCTTTTCATAAGTAACAATATTTTTCCTTTCTTTTATATATGTAAATTATTATCAAAACACACATCATATCCTTATGTCTGCATTTTTATTCCAAACTTTTGCATTAACACAAAAACCTTTTTATCCTTGTTCTAACATTTGATTGTATTTATTGTGCACATATGTGAAAGGGGATGAAACGAGGGTTTGCGTTTTGCCACATTGAATTTGTTGTGTCCTTGGTGTCATGGATGCCATTCTTCATGAGTCTACGTGACAATAGTAGTTTTTATTAGGCATAAACCCTAATAGTGCATTTGGAAGTTGAGGTAGTTTTTTCCTTAGGCTCCATCACCATCATTCTAGGAATGATTACAGAGTATGGCCTTTTTGGATTTTCTTGCATCACATGTATTTTCTAACAATGAATTGAGCTCCGCACTAGTGTTAATATTATTAAAGATAATTCTCTTATCTAGGTTCCCATTGATTTCATCATTTAATTTGGGTATTTATAGAGAGATTATTTTTTTTCTCCAACTATGGTAGCCAATGGTTCTACTCCTACAATGACAGAGTAGCTAGTTAAGGGAAAATTAGAACAAGAGGCATGGCAAGAGATAGCATTTGCCATTGCTTTGTTGAAGGCAAGGTCGTCTCCAGATGAACAATGTGGTTTGGGCTTATTATGAATCTTTAGGGAATTGGTTGCAGCAACCATGGCTAATAAATCTTTGTAACTTTGAATAATTCTACTCTTTTTTTCAATCCCTTTTTAGTGTAATTTAACTAAGAAATGTAATACATAAGATCGACCAATTGTTTGTTTTTCCTTCTTTTCTTGATTGCCCTATATAATCGATGGCATAGCTATTCTATGAAACTTCCCATTTATTTATCGTTCAATTAGAAGTTGTATGATATTGCAGAGGTGATCTTTAGATATGTTCTAATAGATATGCAACTTGCAATACCCAGGAACATATTAAGTATAAAACTACTCCCTCTCTTTGAGAATTCATGGGAAAATAGTTTGGTAAAATTAGATACTTGAACATCGTTATCCTCGAAACAGAGTCATTTTGTTGATGTAACCCTTGACCTTCATCATGTTAATTATTGCAAGATGTGACAATACAAACATTGTATTTTCCTTACAAAAATCAACATCAATAACCATGAGTTTGCCCAGAGCCAACAATGCTGGAGTTTGTAATCCTAGAAATTTCCAAAACATTATAATTTCTTCATTATCTTTGCAACACCCAATGTACATAAACCAATTGGAACTTTGGATTTTTTCCATCTTAAATAATTTCTTTTTCAACCTTTTGAGTGGGAGAATCCAGTTTCATGTTTTTAGATGTAGTCCCACTCAATTCAACATTAATATTAATTTCTTGAGACATTTCTTCTAAATTCTCAGATGTATCAATCTCATTTAGTTTTTTAATTGCATTAGCTTCGACTTCTACTCCATGGAATGGTTTAATGTGATAATAGGTAAATAGGTTACTACAAGGCTTAGATTAGCTATGCTTCTTGTTGTGAATAGATGGAGGACCGCTCTTGATAAAAACTAATTTTACTTCATCAACCCTATGAAATTAATGAGATGNGGTCCTCCATCTATTCACAACAAGAAGCATAGCTAATCTAAGCCTTGTAGTAACCTATTTACCTATTATCACATTAAACCATTCCATGGAGTAGAAGTCGAAGCTAATGCAATTAAAAAACTAANCGAAGAATTCAAGCAAAATGTATCTATTTTTCTTATGGAAAATTCCTAGATGTTTTGGCATGTTTTTGAGTGTTTCTAGTTCATTTTGATGAGTCTATGAGGTTATCAGGTCTATGGGGACTTGTTTAGAGGCATTCGAAGGCTCCCAGCATTAAAACAAGCAGTTTCATTTTTGTCCCTTGCAAAAGTGATGTCTTTTCCATACCAAACATGTCTTTCCGAGAGATAGCATAGGCAAAGATGTCTCTACAAAATAGCAAACATTTTTCATCAAGAAAAGGCATCTTTCCCTAGAAAAAGATGTCTTTAGAGAATGCAAGCTAGTTTTAGAAAGATGTCTTTCCCTAGAGAAAGACATCTTCCTAGAATGAAGGAAAATACAAAAAGATGTCACAACCATGAAGAAGATGTCTTTCATGACTATTAGCTACCCATTACACAAGCTTCAAGATGGATTTAAAAACATTATGACTATAAGAAGACATCATTCTCATCTTGAAAGGTGTAAGTCTTTGTACTATCATTATCTAATCAATTGTCAATGATTGTTGCTTCTCATTGTATTATCATTTGTCCATTGTTAAGTGTGCTATAGTTCAAAGTGCAAGGATAAGCAAATTAAGTTGCATTCATCCCTTGTAATTTTTGTTCTCTCTTGTTGCCCTTTGAGGTTGATGTGCTTCTTGCAGTAAGGCATCTTCCTTGAGCTTGTCAAGATCTTGTAGGATTGAGTGGTTGTGTTGCGCCACAACACTCTAGAGTAAAGCTTAAGATTGTAAAGGTTTTGGAAGCCTAGAAACCACATTCTAAGCTTGTCAAGGCCTTACAAGATTGAATGGTTGGTGCAACATCACAACACCCCAAAGTAGAGCTTAGATCTTGTACAGGGTGTGGTATTCTTCAAACCATATTTGAGAGCAACAAAGTTCAAAGTTGTGCTTGCAAACTACCCCCTGAGTGTGGACTACCCAAGTTGGGAAAGCACATTAAATTTGGTGTGTGCTTTGTCTCAACAAATTTTAATTTGGGAAACTTATCCAAACCCTAGTTTCATGGTTACTAAGTTTCATGGTTACTATGATTTTATGCCATTACAAGTATGTTGGAAGTTTTGAATGATGGAAGATTTTGCTAGGTAGATGCAACATTGAGCTTGAATGTAATATCTTTTAGCAATGTAAAGTAACTTTCAAGCTCAAATTTTAAGCTTTATTTCAATTTTGTTGCGGGATCAAAAATTCCATCTCAAGTTTTGATTTTAAGGGTTTTAAGGGAACTTTTAGATCTACAACTAGAAATCAAATGCATGCATTAATTTTGTAGTTTACCTTGCCGATATACTGAAAACATGTCAAAATCTAGGATTTGCAATAAATTTTATGATGAAATTAGGTAAATTTTGCAAGTTCAACATCATTGCTACAATGTTTTATGCAATGACATAGCTAGGACATTGAATTTTATAATTTTATGTTTTTTTAAGCTAAATATATCAATTTCATTAGATAGCATTAGTACAATTATAGTGGAATTAACGTTTTCATGAGTTAATTTGTAATCATTTTTGCAAAATCATGAGAAAACATGATTTTGAGGTATTTCCTGAAAAGAACATGATGCAAAATTATAGGGTGATGTCACTTGTAAAAAGTGCTTTCCAATGTAAAACATCAAGAATTTGATGTGGTGACATGATGTTTTTACTAAACATCACTTAAAAAAGGATGACGTTATATGTTAAAGAAATTGACATAAAACACTAAAGTTGTAGTTGTTTTTGCCAAATGTCTAATTTTATTTTTGACCTTCCACATTACTTTATATCAATGTGAAACATAAAAGTAATAGGACAAAGAAAATTTTTAATGTGGATGTTTTTTCCAAACATCTAAGTGTATAGGTGACATCCTACGTTAAAGTCATGTTTCAATGTATGATGCCAAAGTGATGAGTCAAGGTCCGATGTACCACATAGAAAACTTAGGATATGTAAGATTGAGGTAATTAAAAGATGTTTTAACATTTTAGTCAATATTTTGATGTGATATTGTGCTTTTAACACTAATACTATTATGTTTTTTTTAGGAATGTCATAGTACCTAGGCTCCTCATGATTGCACCTATGTACTTCTTTGTTTTCAATGAAAGAAGCATCATGTAGACCAAGCACAGGAAGTTATGTTCAATCCTGAGCAACCCTAAGCTGTTGATAAGAAAGGGAGTTGTAGCATTTCTAAAGTTCTACATTATGCATTTCCACATAGTCATTTGGACTAGGCTAGAAGAAGAGATGATTTTATGAGCCTTAAAGATTATACTTCCTAGATTCTCTACTAAGGTCATAGAGATCATCTTTGAACTATGATCTAATATTGAGGAGCTATTCAAGGATATCCTAGTCTATAGAAAATGCTTGGACAAGTTGTGAAAAAGAAGAGAATATCAATAATTTAGTACTGATAGCACACTAGAAACTTAGATTTCTAAGGCAATTTTCAATCCACCAAGATCTTAGATTTTTGTTAAGAGGTAGGCTGGTAAGTTAAGAGTTAAGAAAATATAGTCTTTTATTATCTTAAAAAAAATAACCTTGGAAATTTTTTACATGTAGATTCAATGATCTAGATGTATAGAGTCCTAATAATTTGATATTCTTGTAAAACTTATTATGAGATCTCTCCCAGGATCAAAATTGGAGACCTTAAGTAATGTCTCATTTTGATATCCAATATAAGATATTTAAAGTGCACAGGTTTTGGAATGAATAAAATAGTTGAGGATGGATTAATTCACTATGGAATAAAGTCCATGAAGAAATTGTAAAGTGGCCAAAGAGGTCAAGGATCATCCTATGGTCAAATGATAAGCAAAAGCTAGTTTATCTTTATGTATCTTATCAATTTTTTGACAAGTTAAATAGAAGATGAAGTTAGTTGATGATCCTTTATGCTTACCCGTAAATCAAATAAGCATTGATGACACCAAGTATATTGACATCATGGAAGTAGTGGAAGACTTTAAGGTGAGATATCCTGGTGAGGTGTAAAGCATTCAAAAGTGACTCTTTAAGGGAGAGGGTGTAAGATATTTTGTAAAGTTCAATAGGGAAAGAATTTTGTATGCTTTGGATTTAAAGCATTCCTACCCTAGCACAATAGAGTGTGTAGGCATGATAAAGAGCTATTCTATATCTAAAGTAATTTTTGTGTTGCATGTAAACTAGAAATAAGTGATTATCAATTGGGATCTAGCTACACTGGGAGATTGGCTAGGGTTCTAAGCGCAAGGAATAAAGATTAATAGTTCAAAGCTAGATTTAGTAAAAAAAAGAAAAAAACTCATTAAAAATCAACCACATAACCAAATTCAGTGATTCCACCACTGTTGGAAATCTAAAACAACAAAATACGAACTAAAAATCAAAAAAAAAATAAAAATTCATAGCTATTTTTGCAAAAAAAAACAAAGTCAAAGCGACATCAACCAAACTCTAACAACAAAACCCCATTTTGTGCGAGTTTAGGAAAAAATTTTCCAAAAATTAATTACAAATCCAAATTCAATGATTCCATAGCCGTTGGAATTCTTAAACAATAATATAAAAATAAAAAACCTTAAAATTAAGAAATTATTAACCATTATAACACAAAAAATTATCAAAGTACCATGTAAAAAATAGCCAAACTTGAACACCCACTCTACAGTGCCTTACAGAAAAATTTGTAGAGAAATAGCTGTATGTCAGAATTAGGTGGTTTACAAATCCACATGACTATTAAACATAGTTCTAAAATCTTATGGCCATGAAAACCAAAAAATCTAAACCATTTAAACAAAAAAGCTCCAAATTTGGGATTTCGTTTTTGCTCTAAAACCTAGAAAAACATCTAGAAATAGGAGAAATAATTTTTCCATTTGACACACACCAATCCCTCAACCTAGGCAACACCAAAAACCCATAAAAATGGCCTAGATTTAACATAGGATTTTTACAAGTTTTAAAAATAACAAACACTCAAAGTTCTCTAGCCAAATTGCCTAGATTCCAAAGGAAAATTCCATGCAAAAAGGCTAAAATGTGTGTACCCAGGCATCATGGTGCTAGATCTTTTAACAACAAGAGGTCATGGAAAATTGGAGAGGCCCTAGGTAGCAGCATCAGCCTTCTCCAGGGCATGGTTCTTGGTGATGGAAGCTCTTTTCTTTAACATGGTGCAATCAACATAGAAATAACTAAAATCTTTAAGTTATAAAGTCTTCTGCAACAACTATGCTATATTCTTAATGTGGAAAGTAGGCAACTACACTAAGAATGAAGGTAGTAGGTGTTGAAGTGTAGAGCTCTAATCCAAGGTGATGGAGCTTGAGAGTGGTAAGAAAAGAATGATTTGTGTAAAATTTAGCTCAATGAGTTAGAACAGGTTTGTATAACCAAATATTGGTTCTATAGAGAGTGTTTAAATTGGTTTAAAAAACTAGATAAATTTTATAATATTATGGAGTAAAAAAGAGATTCTACAACTAAAAGCTTAATTGGCACTATATGTCATGTCAACTTGCGAAATTAGAAGAGTTTAGTAGAACCAAACTTTGTAATACATGTTAGCTCTTGGTTCTATGAATTAGTTCTATCAATGAGCCTTGAAATAACTCAATAATGCACATCAACTCTTGGCCATTTCATTCATAGAATTAAGAAAATTGCATAGAATCAAGAAGTGGTTCTACAAAAAAGCTTTTAGATTGGTTTTACCATGTCAGTGAGCTAGAGGATAAACACTAGCTTCACATTATCACAAGATAAGAATCTATAAGAAAACATTCAAGATTAGATTTATGAATAAAACTCATGTGTCACTTAAGTTAAGTAAGGAAATCTTGTTTTAAAGAGCCAACATCTGAAGGAGTTATGAAATTAATTTAGAGTAGCTTTCCTTATTAGCTACATAAGATTTGAAGAGAAAGTGAACTTTGTAGAACCAAAATTCGTTTCCATGAACGAGCTTCAAATTTTGGTTCTACAAGCCACATCAAAAGCTCTTAAAAGGTATTAAATGTTCATTCATGCCTCTTCCACAGTAGATTTGAAAGAAAATAGAAAAGTAACAAGTTGTAAAGTTTGTAGAACCAAAATTCAATTCTATAAGCAAGCCCCAAAGAAGTCTATAAGCCATATCAGCCTCTATATATTGTAGGTTTGTAGAAAAAAATTTGGTTTTACAAGAGATAAAATTTTGTTCTACAAGCCATGTCATCATTTAAAGATAGAGCATGAAAAGAAGTGTCACTCGTGGAACCAACAATCAATTGTACAAGGGAGCTAAAAAATAGTTCTATCATGTTAGCTCTTAACGGAAAAAGCATATTTTGTAGAACAAAAAATTGGTTCTATAAACAAGCCTACTTTTGGTTCTACCACATTAGCATTAAAAAAGTAAAAAAAATCATAAAATTGAAAATCAACAATATAAACAGGCTCTAAAATGATTCTTCCGTAATAGAGCCAACCAAAGAATATGTTCGTAAAACCAAAATTTAATTCTATGTACAATAGAAAAACTATTTTTACATGCAACATTAGAACTACCAAGAGCTTTATATTGGACCTATAAGAAATTACATATTCAATGATGAATCTTGGTTTGCGAGGTGTTGATATCGGACCCCTGATATTGGGTACAAGATACTAGGTCTGATGAGTCCTGATATTGGACCCCTAATATCAGGTACCCGATATCATAGCCTGGCTAACAATATCATATACATGATATCATGATCCTTGTGTAAGCCTATAAATACACAATTGGGTGCATGGGAGAGTCATAAGAAAAGTTAGTGTTAGAGTAGGATCTTTTTGTTAGTTTCAATTCCTCTCAACCCTTTCCTCAGTGCACACCCACAGTGTGATGATTGTAATTGTACAAAACCTTTATTTGAGTGTGATGTACTTGGACATGCACATGATTGGCAATAAAGATTGAGATTACTTCATCATTGTAGCATTCACTTAGTCTTAACTATTAATTATTGCTTTCTTACTTAATATCCCTTTACCTTCCTCTCCTATCCCTGTTATTTAACGTGGAATAAGTATGACTTAACCACAAGCATTTAAGTGTGACTACTTGGTATCCTAGTAGCATACCTAGGACATGTGCTTGGTAATCCCAGCAATAGTACATGAGGTCCAAGATGTGTACAAATGATTAAGGGACGGATGCTCATGACACTTAGGCTAGCTTAGACTCTCTTCGCCCTTTTCTTCTTAGGTTAATCAAAGTTATTTCCATTTCCTCTAGGAGTAGCACTAGCCTAGGACCACATCATACACCTCACTCTAGACTAAAGCATACATGACAAAGCAAATACTAGTCTAGGTGGGAAGACAGGGAACTGTAATCAACGAGTAACTATGTAAATACCACAACTAGTCCATCTGCAAAGTTTGACCAGATCATGCATGAACACTCGTATTCATATGGTTGAGTGTATGGGCACCTCACCACTCATCATTGGTATCATTATCAGGGACGGTGCTAGTTATTTAGATTAGTTACATCATACAAGATCATTGTAACAAAGTATTAACGATACATATTTTAGAAAGAAGTAATTGCAACAAGTCACACACAAATTTACCACCATGTCTCTCTCACAAAACTATGATAATGCAACAACTAGTAAGGTAATTCATTGGAGAACCCACGAACTATATGAGATGAATATGAAGTTTGGAGTACTCAATCTGATGTAGGGATCTCCTATGAACATAAACGAAGACAACATCATCCCAACTCACAAAATCATAACCTACCTAGCTATGATGAACCCCTACTAGCCACTAAGAGCCTAACACATATACAAGAGGCTATTTGAATATCCCGCAGGCATCGTAAGGAAAGTCGTCAACCTAGGCTTGATTTAAACAACTTTACCAAATTTTCAGGAGGCTATGATTTAGATCCACAACATCATCTACAAGCCTTCCATGATGCCATTGTATGGAACAATATTGATAATGGGTGGCAAAAACTTAAGCTCTTTTCTATGACACTCGTTGGCCAAGTAAAAGTATGGTACAAGTACTTAAGACCAAAATCAATTCAACATTGGCTGACAATGGTAAAACTATTTAATGAAAGATATCAAACTTATGCAAGAGTGTCAACCTTGAGGAGACAAATCCAAGAGTGGAAACAAGTGCAACATGAACCCTTGGACATGGCCTTAGAAAGATATTATGCATTATTAAACAACTACACAAGCCATAAGTTCTCCGAGGAAAGGCTAATGTACCATATCATGGATGGGCTCCATAATGAAACAAGGGAAATCCTAGGGATGTATGCCCCAGGTTAACTATATGAGCTACGAACCCACCAATTTCAAGAGCTTATCAAGTAGGTAGCAAAAGAAGAAGGAGAAATGGCTAAATGAGAGAATGTTAAAAAATCTCAACAGGACCAAAATCTCAATTTAACAAAGGTCCATAATTAGGAAGAGGAAAAATCAACTCATCTCAAGGAGGTGGAACCATATTTGCCAATATTACAATCACTAGACGAAATTAAGGCAAAGATCAATAAGATGAAAGAGTGGATACATGAAAAATGTGGAGAATATGCCCACATTGTTGGAGGTAGAGCCATGACAAACCAAGAAATAAGATAGAATACCACCAAACAATTAGAAAGAAGGGTAGAAGAGAATAAGAACTTAACCACCAGTCATACATATCAATGCAACATTTCTCTATACGATCACCCCAAGGGTCAATGCCCAATCTTTTTACATGTACATGAGCATTGAAGATGAATGTTACATCCAGAGTTCATACAAAAATACTGTCTTCAATCATAGTGGCAATAATCCCAATGATGGGGAAGGCCACCCTCAAACTAGGTACATCCTTCATATCATCCGAAACCAAGAGCTTACCAGGTTTAGCATCTTGTTTCCCCAACTAGGTTAACATCCTCTATCACACCACATCGTTATCATTCTTCTAAATACTATCAATCCATATCCTTTCCAACAGGGCCATCACCTCATGTACCTTACGCTTATCCTCAACCTTAATATTCTCATCCTTCACCTCCTTCTACATTACCACCAATTGTTCCAGAAGATTTTGCACCCCATCACCAACCCACAAACATCACTTGCATTGCTACTATCAATAGCAGTGGAGGTCCTCCACAACATCAAAAGTGTCCTTTCTTTAGACATGATCATAGGAAGGGACTACACAGTTCTGAGACTACTGCATCCTCCCACTCAGCATAATTTCAACACTATGGTGCATCCTTCTCCCTGAATCCATTGCCTCGTGTTACCTTATCAAGGCCACCGATCAAAACCTCAACAACTATGGGGCCCAATGAATACAACCATGTAGGGAGACATATTGATCCTTGTATACCATCTTATGGTCAAGGGTGCCATACTAGGTCAACTCCGTATCAATTAAACTCATCTTCTAACTTGCCCCACTATGTCAACTATTATACAGTGTGTGAACCCCAATTTGGGTACATTCCAACCACAACATCAAAAGACACCTAGTGGTTCAAATAGGATCGAGTCCCAATATTTCCAAAATGCATGGATCCAAATCTTCCATTTATTAATTCTCACCATGATCAAAAGTTTAGTTATGGGAGATATTCCCTATCCTAACAGGCAGAATTAATAAATATTTTTCCTTTTCTTTAATTTTATGATTTTAAATTTTACAATTTTTGTTTTCTAGTTTTTCATCTTTCAATTTGTTGTTTTATCTTTTTATCTTTTTATGGGTAATCTCATCTATGAATAAAACACTCATGTGATTCGTTGGTTGAGGTGTTATTCTATGCTATCAAGTCTCGGATGACTAACTACTTGGATAGCAAGCCCATCACATCCACCCACCCATTCTATTAATAAGAGGTTCTACTTTGGGTATGATGATCTTCTTGTCATCATGAAAACTTAAAAGTAATTTTGTGCTCATTATGCCCAAAGCGAAAAATGATTGATTAAGAGGGAATGGCTAGGATGTGACATCAAGGGAACTTGTGAATTCTCTTTGGTGACATTTATAGGAGTTATCATGCAACCTGGTTGTGCTACGATCCTTGTAGATCTAACAAAAAATAAATTCTATTCTAGGGGGTCACACTGGAAAGACATGCACCCATGCCTGAAGGTAGGTGACTTCTCTAGATTATGCATCAAGAAAGAAAAGAGAGAAGAGAGAGTGTGCCAAAGTGGCCAAACAAAAAGAAAGAAAGAAAAGATCAAGACAAAAAGTATCATAACGCAATTCTGAATCACTCCTCCCTTGAATGAAATGTCAAGTGATTGCATGCCTTGTTGTTGTTGGCACATTTGGCCATTACATGGAGCAGTTGGAATATTTTGTTCAGTTGGAATATTTTGTTCAAAATATGAGCAAAATCCCTGGTTGTAAATTTGCAGTTTAGTATTATGAGTAAAGGGTATTCTTGGAGAAGAAAGCTTGGTAAATAATGTTGATGATTTAAGCCTTCTTGGAAAGTAAATTAAAGTACCAAGATATTTTCTTGAGTGAAGGTTGGAATAAAAAAGAGAAGGATTATTTACCACAAGAAAGCATACTACCTAATTAATATTGGCGAAATAAACAACACCGTGGGTAGTGGATTATCAAAAATCAGCTAAAGAGTCCAACTGGTTTTAAATTCGTAATTATCAAAGGGTGTAAAGGTTTCTGTATTACAGAAAACCCAAATTCACGTATGACCTAAGACCTATTGTTAACGCTGCTGGGAAAAACGAAATCAAAAAAAAATGGAGCTGAATGCCACGGTATTGGGGTGTTTCCTTTAGCTTGCTAGTTCTAGACTACGTCCACGTACGAGTCAGAGCTATGTTGCCGACTCGTCAGACGCCAAACCTAAGTTCTTGAAGCAGTAATCACGTGGAGAAAATCGGACAAAACTGAGGCCAATGGAGGGTAGAACGTAGGGATTAAACAACAAAGAAAAAATCGAAACCCTCTGTATACAATACATGGAGAAAGATGTCCCATTTTGTTTGGGCCCTGATTCTATTTTGGTCATAGGTCGTAGCAGTTTTAGTTGCGCGGGAAGCAACAGCTCTAAAGGTTCCTGCGGTTTCAGCGGCTGCAGATTCACAACACATTCATCCCTGGTCCTGTAATCAATGACAATGGTAGAGACAAACAAAAACAAGAAATGCAGGAAGCCCTAAACCAATTTTGGGGGCAAAACAAAAAAATCTCTAGCAATAAAAACCCTTTGTTTGGGACAGTATGCTCAGCGCATCGTTCTTCAAGAAAACCCTTCTTCTCCAGCACGCGACGGTAGAGCCAGATGGAGTTGCAAAGCCTTCTCCCGCGGTGATCGTCAATTATGATTTTGCAGGGCCTTATTGTGCAGTGGCAATTCGAATCTACAGTTTGGGATGATGCTGCATTTTGAATCTTGATTCAAACATGTGTCAATTTTTACATGTTTTGTACAGAAATGAGAGAAAGACTGTTGTCCTGAAACTGTGATTGAGCCTCTACGCGATTTACAGGGATGACAGGAAGAATCGTTTAAGGACGTAACTTTGCCGCTTTCACCAAGAATTATTTGATTACTTCTGTCACTCAAAGTACATGGTTAAGATGGAGTATAAATTAACCAAAAATATATATATATCCATCATATGAAGTACCCATTGTATGAAGCCTTGATTTAAAAACTTGCCTTCAATTATCCCAAGTCATGAAAAATTATTTTAAAACATATAAGTTAC